>CAUYQG010183125.1:0-48536 GCA_963574415.1 Tarsius wallacei
GTGCAGGACCCAGGAAAGACTGGGGTCAGGTCCCTACATAAGCCAGGCCCCGCAGGGTATGGCAGGACACAGTTAGAGGGGTCGAGTGAGGTCCGATCACAGAGGCAGGGGAAGACTTCAGAGCCATTGTAAGGTCTTGAAACTCAGTTCTAATCCATCCCTATAACCTGTCAGTACCATCTTCCAAACCAAGTTGAGCACCGACATCTCTTTGCTGTTTATGAGTCACTGCCTATAAGAGCCAGCATCAGTTCCAGGATGTGTGGCGACAGTGCCTGGCTGGTCTTCCTGCTCTGACTGCCCTCCTGGGTCTAGAAGAACCCTGGAAAAGCAAGGCAGTTCTGTCATTCCACAACTTGGCACCCTCTGAGGACTCCCATCTCACCTGCAGTCAAGCCAGAAAGCAAAGACCTGAGGCCCAACCCTGCCCCATCCACCTCCCACTCTCACATCCCATCCATGGCCCTCAGCATCTCCTCTCCTGCAACAGCCCTGCTTCTCCTGGACACACTGGGCCTCACCTCCCTCAGGAACATTGCCTTGGCTCATTCGACCATAGGAAGCCCCAATAATTGTGATAACTCTTCTGCTTCTTTCCAGTCTTGGATCAAATGCCACCCCCCCACAGTCCTCCCATAGGATTCTCCATCACCCTTCCTGGTTTTATTTTTCAAATGGCACTTAGAGCCTTCTGTGGCAGGCACGTTACGAAGGTCCTCATGGTCCCTGCTTCCTGTGTCCCATCCTGGTATAAGCCTCTCCTCGGGTGTGACAGGGCCTATGACTCACTTCCACCCTATAGAATATGCTGGCTTTGATGTGATGATGCACCTGTGGGACGTCATGAGAGGTTGTGTTTTTCCCGGGAAACTTGCTCCAGGAGCTCGCTCTCCTTGGCTTGCTTTTAGTTATCAAGCTATCCAAAAAGGAAAGGAATTCTGCCAGCAGCCCGAGTGGACTTGAAAGAGGATTCTTCCCTAGTCAAACCTGCAGATGAGAACACTGTCCAGCTGATGTCTGGATTGCCACTTTGAATTGGCAGAAAACCCGGCTCAGCTATGCCCAGACTTCTGACCAAAGAACAATGAGATCACAAGATGGGCTGTTTCCAGCTGTTAGGTTTGTGGTAATTTGTCATGCAACAATAGAAACATTCTATGCATTTCACTTATTTATGTTTCATGTCTGCTCCCTCACTATGTGGGCTTGATGTCTGTGCCTGCTTTGCTATATCCACAGTGTCGAAGTGGGTGTCTGTCCACGGTAGGCATTCCACAAATGTTTGCTGAATAAAATGTTATTTCATTGCTTTTTTGGACAAGCAAAAGGAAAAGAGAAAAAACATTTTGATTCACAAAATACAAAACGTTTCTGCTAGCAGATAAAGCAATGCAATGGCGTCTCATGCCTCTTTACTTTTTCTATAATCTTATTTTAATAGTATTTTCTTTCCTTAAGTGGAATAATAGAATGTGATAGAAAGGGACTTTCTGAGCACCTAAGTTGATACCCTTTTTACAGATGAAGAAAATGGGCCTCAGAGAGGGTGAAAGACATGTCCAAGGCATACAGTGTGTTAGTGAGTTAGTAAATATTGTGCAGAGACGATAAAACAGAGACAAAATAAAAGAGAAACAAAGCCAGTTCTCCTAATTTCAAGTTCAGAGTTCTTAACGTGACACTATACGAAAGGCTAAATATTGGGCAGCCACAAACAGCAACTCTTTTGTCTGTCTTTAAAACAGGTACAATGATGAAATAAGTAAATTATATATTATTTATAAACTTAAATTCACTATTAATGCAATTTAATTCTAGTAGTAAGTAAAACTATTTTTTTTCATAGAAAACATCAACACCGGCAAAAACTACATAATAATAATTGTAAAGAAAATGAAATATCACATGGCACGGGCCTCATAATAACTGACTACATGTGATGCATCTTGAAGAAACGGATTTTATATTGGGGACAATAAAGATTTATTTTGTACTGAGTTGCAAGCGTGTATTTTAGTTTATGGAAAATAAAGTTAGCCATATTTTCTCATTCTTTTCTAATCTAGTATCTATATCCATTGTGATGAAATTTGATAGGCTTTATTTTGCAACAAATAAACCTGTAGATATATTACAAATACAATTTCAAACCACACATTAAACATTGTATAGGCTGAGATGATTTAATATTTAATAACATGTATCTAATTAGTGCAATGTCATGGATTAGATCCAAACTCAAGTGGTGCAGCCTTCTAGACAATGCATTTATCATGAACCACTTGCTAGGTATTTTCGTAGACATTGGATAAATATTGCCATTTTAAATAGGCTTCTATATTGTCAGATGGGTAAATAGTGATGACACAGCCTTGGTATTTCCTTTTGTCCATGTTCATTATCTTAGAGAAAAGATACCTTATGCTCGTCTTTTTGCCTGGTAATTTTGGAAAATGATAGCATTAACACACAGCTTTTTCTCCTATTCCTTCAGGAATGAGTAGCCTTTGTTACTGGTTGAGACATGAGTACAATGTCGTGCTGGGAGTCCATCACCGACACAGACCCTCACAGCTCCTGAGTCCCCGTGTGCCCACTCTCTTCCTGAATGATCAGAGGAAGTGATGTAAGTACTCTGTGAGTGCTCTTGTGTGTCCAGCTCTGTGGCGGGGAAACCCCACTGGTGTTCCTTTATAGTCTGGATAAAGGCTGACTGGGAGAGGAATCAGGACCAGGAGACCCCTGGAGCGCTGTCCCCAGCACATAGCTGCCTGCCCACCTGTCCCTGGATACTGCCTGGACTGCGGCTTTCCCCCTTTCTGTGCCTTGTACTGTCTCCTGCCAATGCTGAGCTTCACCTGGGCCCAACCTGCATGTTTTCTGTTCGTGCGTGCTCCCTGAGGATGACATTGGCTCCTGCGCCCAGGCATGCAATCCCAGTGCTGGTGTCCCGACCCTGGGAAAGGGGTGCCTGTGTGTCCAGCCTTCCACCTTGACTACCAGCTGACCCAGTCCAGGCCAGCCCAGGGCCACATGCACCCCAAAAGCACAGGCCTATTTCACCCACCAGATGTCATTAACTACAAATTCCAGCAGAGGAAGGCTTGGTTTGGGGTTCATTTAACAAATTAGTAAACCTCCTCCCCTTCAGGCAACAGGCCCTGTATTGGCTTTCATCTATATCTGCCAGTCACAGCTTCACCTGCATGACATGGACATGGGCAGACAGGGCTAACTAGAACTTCCTATGGGATGGACAAATGGAGACCAGGAGCAGGGGAGTTCGATTTTCCAGAGTCTCTATGTGTGAGAGGTGACTCAGAGCTGCTGGTGGTACAGCCTGTCTGTGACGTGAAGCCAAGAAAGGCTTGACGGTCCCTGCAAGTGACCTGGGGCACTTAGAACCCAGTTTCTGCAGTGCCGTGAGCCACTGCAGTATCTTTTCTGGCTGCAGAAATTCCACTTTTCTTGACTACTTTGGCCTGGGTGTGCATGACTTGCAGGCATTCATAAGCAGCCCCATGTGGTGAGCTTCATTATCCCCATTTTATAGAAGGAGAAACTGAGGCTCACTCACGTGCCCAAAGTCATACAACTACTACTCGACACAATGAGATTCGTTCCTTCTCTGCTGATTCTAGCTTGGTGGCCATTGGACCAGGAATGTCCCCGTCCTTCTCCTGTTTAGTCCACAAACAGGAAGAAGCAGAACAAGTCACCCGAACGTCAGAACGAAATGGAATCACGGCCAAGAGGAGCACAGGAGCAGAATTCTGTTCTTAAACACTTCAGAATGTTCTCTAACAATTGCTGACATTAAAGAAGGAAGAGGAGAGCTCGCAGCCTTATTAGTCGGGACATTTCCTGTGCATTTTTTATGAGAGAAACTTTGAAGAGATGACCCTAAGGAGACAGGGACTTTTAATCCTTCCTTCTCTCCTTCAGAGAAACAGTCTCCTGTAATCTCGCAACTTCAGCCTTGGCCTCTCAAAAGGGAGGGGAGGGGAGGAGACTGGAAGGGAAGGGAGGTGGGGAGGACGCTGAAGGAAGGCAAGCAGGAGGGGAATTGGGAGCAGTGACAGCTCCTTGAGGAAAGGCAGACAAGGTCTTCCCAGGCCCTTCCTTGCCTTTGACCTTGACTTCACTTTGGGAAACAAGGGGTGGTGTTGGCATGAAGTGACTGGTGGGCCACATCCCCGGCGGGTGTGTGAGGGACTCTGGGGTTCGGAGATGGCTTTGGCAGACTCAGGCCTGCCTGGGCTGTGAGGGTCCAGGCCCGGGACTGAGGCCCAGTGGCTTCAGCTTCTGCTCCCTCCGCCTTAGGTTGCTTGCAGGAGCTCTCTGATCCTGTCCACGTACCTGAGTTTACCAGTCACTCAGCCATAATTTTTACAACTTTTTTTTCCCATTTATTTTCATTTCATTTTTAAAATTTTTTGAGTCAGAGTCTCACTCTGTCGCTCAGGCTGGAGTGCCATAGCATGCTCATGGCCACCCCAGCGTCAACTAGCTAGGCTCAGGCGATTCTTCCACCTCAGCCTTCCAAGTAGCCAGAACTACAGGTGCGTGCTACCACGCCTGGCTAATTTTTGATATATTGTAGAGTCGAGGTCTCACTAAGTTTCCCAGGCTGGTCTCGAATCCATGGGCTCAGGTAGTTCTCTCGCCTCGGCCTCCCAAAGTTCTGTGATTCTAGGCATGAGTCACCGCGCCCAGTCAGCTTTTCATTTTAAGGTTGGCTTGAGATGCACAGGACATCAGAAAAATGCATCAGAGTTCTCGTGCCCCTCCACCTGCCTCTCGTCTCTTCATGGTCCCTATGGAGTGTAGGACACAGTGTTGGTGCAGGGTGATGACCCGGCACAGCACTCAGCAGCACTGGCCTCCAGCCCTTTTGATGTAGGCGCATTTTCCTTTGTCTTCCTGAAACTAGCACTTCTCAAAGGGTGGAGTTGTGCCCCCTCAGAGTCTGGGGTGGTTCCAGGTGGTGTGCAATGTTAGCTTTAAACAACATGAAACCTTACAGAGAAAGTGGTGTTACTTTAGCTTTCTGTTTGTATTTGTGTTTTCGGGCCACCTGATTTCATAGTGAGAATTCTCAACTGGGGACGGCTCTGTCTTGGCAAATCTCCAACACCTGCGTTTTCCCGCCACCCAAAGTGGACACACCAGCCTTGGCCTCAGAGCCCTGGACAGCAAGAGTCTCCAGCTAGAATTGGCTATGCCTTGTTCTGGTTTTATATTCATATTAATGTATTTATAGGGCAAGAGGCACTGGTTTTCTGTTTATGACAATGATATAAAGTTTCCTTTTCAAATACAATTTTTTAAGTTAAAAAGGAGTTATTTAAAGAAGACATATTAAGTGATGGAGAGTCATCAAGGCTCAGGCCATGCACCATGCAGAAGATGCTGTTCTCAGAGTTAGTTGACCTTTGAGGTTTCCTGCCCAGTCAACAAAGGGTCCATTTATCTTGGTTACTGAGTCAGTATAGATGCTGTGCCTAGAAGGGGTGAGGAAGGGTGGTGGGCTGGACTCTGTATGTATAGGTCCCCATTTAGAATGAAGGCCTTGCTCACGGCTAGGAGGTTGGCTCTCAGCCCCCCTACCCAGCTTGGTCAGTGTACTCCCCTCCCCCAGGCAGCCCACGCCCAGTGACTCGATGGTATAGGTTATAAAGACCTGATCCCTGTCCTTGCCTCAGCTCTGACAACTCCGAAGGACACCCAGCACTGCCCCTAGGGGGAGTGGGAGCTTGCACGGAGACTTCATCCCTGCTCAGGCCCCTGCCTGCCCTGTCTCCCACCTGTCCTATCCGGGGCTCCCCAGAGGTCCCCCACACTCACCTCCCCCTCAGAGCTTGCTTCCCGGGACCACAGCCCGAAGACACTCTGGCCAGCTGTGGTCAGATGACATGTGGGCTGGGATGATTTTGTGACACTGACCCTTGGCCCTGTAGGCAGCGAGAACCCCATCTCTGGAGGCAGTAGAGACATCGAGTAGCAGTATGAGGCTACCGTTCTCACCAGGAATGAGAGGCACATCCCAGTGGGAGTGAGGCTGCACCAGGTGATTGAGAATTGGGGAAGGATAGGGAAGACGGAGGGTGGTGGATTTCGGGTTATGGGTGGGGGTTCTTGTTGGTTGACTCTGAAATGACGACCGTGGCGGACAGAGCTGGCAGTTAAGAGCTTAAGAGCTGAGTATAGGAGGCAGAGAGGAGGGCTCAGCCTGAGGGAAGACTGAGGAAGCCGAGGGGTAGTCCCCAGACTCACCCACAGGAGTAGCTTGATCTGACGAAGGCTGAGCTCCCAACCCAGGCAGGCTGGCCGTGGCCAGGGCAGGGGCGGGGAGAAACAGGACAGGATGCTGACATGTGAAGAAGGCTGGCACTTCTGCAAATCTGGAGCTGCCGATTCTTCTGAAGCCTCTGCACCTGACGAAAGGGCATCCCTCTGCAGTAACGCAGAGCTGCCCCTCTGGCTAGGAGATGCAGAGGCCTCGTCTTGCACAGTAGCACGTGCCCCTAGGGACTGTCCAGGACACGGCTGGTCACAGCCTGTCTGGCTGAGGATAGGCCCACTCTGATGAGGGAGCAAAGGAGCTGCAGGGTCAGCCAGCACCACTGCTGGGTTGGGGGAGTGGGCAGGGCACTGGACTAGGACGGTGTTTGCTCAGGAGGCAGTGTGGAGGCAGGGAGGGTGGTTAGACTTGTGAATGCTTCCCTAGACCACAGGGCTCAGCGCCTTTGCAAGACTCCTGGTCAGTGGGGTGCAATGCCACCAGAATGCCTCCTCCAAGCATGGAACAGTGGTGGCCTCCAAGTGAGGAGGGAATGCCAGCATTGACAGGGCAGATGGCAGAGGAAGCATGAGTGGCTCAGAGCAATGAGTATGCTGCAGATGACCTTTAGGTGAGACTGAAACCCATAGACAGCTGCCATCCACTGGAGGGCCCAGGAGAGCACCAGACACCAATACCATGAGGAGCACCTGTGTGGCGGCAGCGTGCATTGTGGCGTTCTCTGTAGGTCAGGGATGGTTGTCACAGAACTGGGGCCATTGATGTCAATTCGGGTAATGGAATCCAGAATGACAGAGACTAAGTCTCAGGTGGACACACTTATCATGAACAGAGAGATGGGAGAGGCAATGAGGGACCCTCACACCAGATATTTGTGGAGAGGCTCAAAGGAACAGGGTACCTCCAGGGACCAAGCAGGTGGGTGGCTGGCACAGATCCTGAATGTGTAACTGATACCAGTAAGTGGAATCTGAGACACATGCTCAGGATTTGGACAATGCTGCAACCCCAAGACCCGTGGCAGTGGTAGAAGCTGATGTTCTTCTTACTCACCATCTTCTCCAGAGCCTTAGTAAAGGAAGTCCCTCCAGAGTCCTGGAGAAGCAATCAGGATGCGTGCAATGGCATGGCCCCCAGAATGGACCTCCTGGGCTCCTTTGGAGAGAAGGAGGACCCACCCACAGATGCTGGTGCAAAGCCCCCAGCTTTCTGTGCCTGTGGGGGCACCTGGAAGACCGCCTGACTGATGGGCACACCCCTCCCACAGGGTGGCCCACCTCCAGGGGTTGGTTGACAACTTGGGCAGTTCTGAAGGGACCTCCGACTTCAGAGAGCCCCAAAGAGTCACTGATGCCTCCACAGAGGCTCGCATGGCGAGCTGTTCCCTTTGCTCAGCCTCCTTCCCTTTCTCCCACCCATAGGCATTCACCCCAAGGACATGCTAGTCAATCATCTTACAGCCCACTTCCGGGGGCAGCTAGGATGGGAGTCACAGCATGGTGAGCTCTGACAGCTGCAGGGGAGCATGAAGGTCCCAACAATGTTCCTCATCTCGTGGTCACTCACAGAAGTCAGTGTACTTCTGGGGCCATGGCAAGGAGCTCTATTTCCTGGGCCTCTGGGTGGCCTACACTTTTCATGATCTTGGGAAACTTAAATATGTGTTGAAAGCATGTGGCTGGGGGATCACTGAAGCCCAGGAGTTCAAGACCAGCCTAGGCTAAAAACATAAAAAAAATAGCTGGGTGCTGTGATGTGTGCCTATAGTCCCAGCTACTCAGGAGGCTGAGGCAGACTGAACCCAGGAGGTGGAGACTACATTGAACATAATTGTGCCATTGCTCTTGAGCCTGGGTGACAGAGTGAGACACTGACTCAGAAACTAAACAAGACAAAAAATAAAACCTAAAAACTGAAGACAAAGGAAGCAGATTTGTTGCTTATTTCTCCAGGATAACTTCAGGGTAACTCAACAAGCTCCTGGGGTCTCTGTTTTTCTCTGGGTTCTTGGAAATGGTGAGTTCAGAAGCCTTCACGCTAAGTTTCCAGAGATCTTTGGGAAACAGGATGGGAAGAGTCTTGTGCCCATGACCTTGACATTCATGCAGTCCTAACATAGGAGGCATCCCTGCTCTGTTCAGAAAGGGTTTTCTAGATTTTCACAGCATTATGGCTCCAGGGATGCAGCCCGGGGACATTCCTTCACCCTCCCTGTTAGGAGAGGAGGAGGTGTTGGGATCCTCTAAGGGCCCTTTCATTTTTTCCCTGGGAATTTCTGCAGTTCCTAGGTTTCTCCTGACTGAGAATGGTATTGTGACTAGAGGGAATGGCCCGCCAAGCCAGCCACCATCCATCTCCTGCATTCTCAGTTCTGTAAGTCTTTTCCCTAATGGGTGGAGCCTCAGTCTCTCCTTCTTGACTCTAGATTGGCCTTAGCAATTAGTGTCATCCTTAGGATGCAGAAGAAGCAATATTCCAGAGCTTCTGAGACTAGTTCCAAAGAAACAAAGCTTCTGCCTAGGCCTCTTGGACCCCACTGCCTGTGGTAGTCCCAAAACACCAGGAGAGAATTCCTACTACCTTCCAGGCAGGCTGCCTGGAGGAGGCAGCAACTCCACGGGCAAGGAGAGGAAAGAAGCTTCCCTGCTGTCCCTATCAAGGTACCAGGCATGGGAGTGGAGCAACCTAGCCCCTCCCAGTAGCCAGATTGACCACTGAGTGACCACCATGTGGAGAACTGCCCGTTGAGCCTTGATCAAATTCCTGACCTACAGAATCGTGAGATACAATAAAATACGTGTTGTTTCAGCCACTAAGTTTTGGGGTAGTCTTTTACACAGCAGTAGATACTTGGAACAACCAGCTAAATCAACCCAAGCAGCATTTACTGAGGGCTGGATATCAACCTGATGCCCTTTAGCAGAAGTCCTCATTGGTGAGATCGGAGGTGGTCAACTGGAGACGGCCGCCAGTGGCACCATTGTCGCCTCCCAGCACTGAACGTGAGACTGGGTACACCGGGTGTCCAGGGGGGCCTCTGGTCATCGGGATGGAATTGCATTCAATTTATCAGTCACAGCATTTTGCTTGATATTTTTCTCAGGGAACATATTCAGTGACTGTGACCAGGATGGAAGGATGAAGATAGTGGGTCCTTCCAGTTCAGTTGTCCACAAGCTATGCTGTATGAAATGATAACACCAAACAGAGTAGCACTGGTTGAGAGCCAGAGAGTTCTGAGGGAAAGCGTAAAGCATCAGAGAAGAGGCAGGAAACTGGGGTGGGGCGGGAGCAGGAGGGGTTCCGAGGCAGCACCAAGGTCCCAGGGCTGAGTGAGAGGGGCCAGGAAGGGCAATGGGGACCTAGGAACCAGAAGTAGTAAGAGGAGAAATAGGTAGCACTGTGGTGAAGAGAGTCCAAGAGGGCCAGGTTGCTCAGATGGTGAACAGGCTGCAGGCAGTGCGTGGACAACAAGAAGGAGGCCTGCCTAAGCTCCCAGTCAGGATGTTAGAGGCACTGAGTGACCAGTAGAGCCAGGGGCACTCCTGGCCAGACACAGGCCCAGGCTGTGAGTCTTGTTCAAATTCTCACCTTTGTCTTGTGCTCTGAACCAGTTTATTCTCCAGTGAATATGGAAATTAGGGAAGTTAACAAATAAAATAAGCCAAAGAAAATGTGCTGGGTACAAAGCTAGTATTTGAAAGTCTGAAGGCTCGAAGTTAGTGTTCGAAAGTCTGAGGAGCAGCATTTTGTAGGAAGGGTGCTTGTGGGAAAACAGAAGGTACTGGTCACGGTGGCATAGCTGAGTGGGTGAGAACACTGGAAGGACCATGGACCGCTGCTCCCTTCCACGGGGGCGTGATGCACACTGGGAGTGGGCAGAGGGATAGAAGGAAAGGTTGCATTTTCCTGAGGAATCACTTAAGTCATCTACAAGTTAAATTCTACTCTGTATAATTTTTTATATTAATAGACTTAATTTTTTAGAGGCGATTTAGGCTTACAGAAAAATTGAGCCCAGAGTACAGAGAATTTCCATGTATTCCTCCCTCCAACCCCTCCACACCTCTATAATTAACATCTTCCAATGGTGTAGTACCTTTCTAACCATCAATGAACCTGCATGACTACACATCACTATCACCCGAGTCCAGAGTCAAGTCAGGGATCCCTCTTGGTGTTGTGCATTCTGTAGCTTCGAACAAATGTGTATTGCAATATACCCCCCATCACAGTGTCGTACAAAGTAGTTTCACTGCCCTAAAAATCCTCTGTGTTTCATCCACTCATCCCTCCCTCCCCTCTGGGCCCAAAGTCACTGCTGATCTTTTCCCAGTCTCCATAGTCTTGCCTTTTCCAGAATGTCATATAGTGGAAGTCATACAGTGTGTATCCTTTCAGACTGGCTTCTTCCACTTAGCCATACACATTTAAGGATCATCCGTGTCTTTTCTAAGTAATTTTATCTGTAGGTGCAGGAGCAGTGTTTCTTTAGCAGCAGCCCCTCCCCCTTCCACAGGACCGTCTAAGAAGAGGCTCCTTCTCTCGCCCCACCCCATGTGGGCTCTCCCCATCCCAAACAGCTCATGGCTGCCCCTATGCACCCTCTTCCCAGCCTGTGTTTGCTCGTGTCCTGTGGGTGGTTCTACGTGGCCCTCTGAGGGTCACTTCCACATGACCTTAACCCTCGGTGCACTCAGGGTACATCCTAATGTCCAGCTGCAACCCGCCCATGCACTGACTTCCTTGAAAGTGGCCCAGCCACTCATCAGAGCCCTGATCCTTGTGAATATCAAAGAGTTAATGCCCATGACTCAGTTCTGAGTATTTTACGTAAGAAAATTCAGAAGCCTTTTCTGTTTCTATGGTGACATTTCCTAGGTGAGCAGGAGGATCAGTGGTTGCTGCTTCTTAGATAAAGCCTTATATTTTCCTTCCACCATTGGGCTTCTCCCTCTTTTCTTGTCTTATCCTCCCACTTATTTTCTTTGGCTGTGTCAGAGTCATGGAATTCATCTGCTGCTCCTGGTGACCCGCTACTCTGAAGACCACCTTCAGGCATGTGCTTGGCTTCATGGTAGTGTAGCCATAGCAGCTAAGTGTGACTTACAGAGTGCTCAGCCTGGACGAGGATCCTAGTGCCTCCCAGAGCCTGGTTTCCCTGGAGGAATGTGCACAGGTCACATAGCATGTGCCTCCTGTCTCCTTGTGATGGCCCCGTGAGGCCATGTCCCTAGAATGGCGTGGAATGCTCAAGAGAGGTTTTTTCCCTTGTTCTCTCTTTTCCTGGTGAATGCAGGTAAACTTTCAGCTGGGACTGCAGCCCTAAAGGGTTTGGAGTTGGATCCCAATGCTCCAAACAAGCAGGTGAACAGAAGCCCTCTGTTTTGTCTTCAGAGCGCACATAAATTTTGCGTGTTTTATCATGACATGTCTGCTTTAATTTTTCTTAAAAAAGCTTTCTGTTGGAAAGAAAACCCCCAAACTGACTGTTAAAGATGTTAGGTACATATATATGATTATTATGCATTATTTCTGCTATAAAGTATGTGCAGCACATATTTTCCAAATGAGAATACAATATGTAATAGTTAGAAAATAACCATCTAAGTTTAGTCTGGGCAAATCAGACTAAACATAGCCTGGCTAAGTGCTCAGTCTGTTCCCTGCCCACTCTGCCCAACACATGCCACACACAAAAACACACAAGCACACACACACACCCCATATACACACATGCACACACCACGCATCTACACACACACACACACACACACACACACACATTAAAGAACTACAGAGTAAAAAATCCTGTTACATTTCCAGGACACGGAATCCATGAAGCTATAACAGAACTTTGGGAAAAGAAATCAGGAAGCTCCCAGACTCTGAGAGCTGAAGGGAGCCTGCAGGTTTACCCTGGCTGATCTCCAAAGTGTGGGAACAGGTGCCAGAGAGTTGAGCCACTTCTCGTGGCCCTGGGGGGAGCTTGAGGTGGAGGGATCAGAGCACAGGTGCACAGGGCTCCCTGCCTCGCGAAGTGACCAGCAACACCCGTCGGCTCCTGGGTCAGAGCCCGAGGCTCCTGGCCTGCAGTCTCAAGCCTGCAGTGCAATTGAAATCGCCATGCAATCACGGTGACGTGGAGGAGATTGTGTGTCCTGATTGCTAACGCAGCTCAAGCATTGCTATTGAGGATCCTGTGAACATCTCCACCTTGGCCAAAAAGCAAGATGTGATGAGGCTAGCTCATCTTCCCCGAATATTTACTATGCACCAGGGAAACTGAGGCAGCACACAGCCTCACCTAATCCTCATTCCCCAGAAGCTGTCCTGATCTGTCCTGATCTTACAGAAAGTGTAGCAACCTGGAGCACTTAAGCAAATGAAACCAAAGAGCTGGACACACATTTCACGGCAAGTGCTGGAACTCTGTGCCCTCCCGTGCCTGCATGGTTGAATGGAGCCGGAAAGAGCTGTGGAGTTCAAGGCCACGCCCTTGGCCCTCACCTCTGCCCTTCCCTGGCCTGCTGGCGGGTCTGGGAGCTGGCTCTGTGCTGTGCTACAGTCCTCATGCCTGGGAGGTGCTTCCTGTCATTGTGGGCTCCCTGACGCTCCTCCTCTCAGTGGGGCCTCACCTCTCTAGCATGTGGCTGCCTCGCAGGAGGTATCTTGGTTAATTGTGAGGACACTTGCTGTCCTTGAAGGATTTGCAAAAGGAGATGGGCTTGCAGGATGGCCCTGCCTACGGCAAAGTAGACCTGGCATCTGCCAACTTCAGCTAATTGGGCCAGTTCCTCACACAGAGGTTCTCATTAGAGGGCTGGTCACTATGGTGGCCTTGCACTGTCATCTGGTGGGCAAAGGTCAGGCAGGTCACCGAGCCTCAGGTCAAATTAGGCTCCAGGGACAGCGCAGACATTCTAGTTCTGAATGGAGGTGTCATGTGTTCTTGGTGTACACAGCATGGGGGGGACGGCAACAGAGCCCACCACTAGGAGGTCGGCTCTTGGCCACATGCCCCCACACCAGCTTGTTTCCTTTCAACACAAAGCCCCTCAATGGATCTTGTTACAACCCAGGAAATGGAGGCCCAGAGTGATCCAGTGAGCTGATCAAAGTTGTTTAACTGAGGACAGGATGAGTTGCGTTGACTGCAGACTGTGTCGTCACACATGGGTCTCTCCACTGGCCCTGGCTGCCTCCAGGACATGCATGAACCAGGCCCCATCTGCAGCAGGACATTTTAGGTCTCACCTCCCACCCAGGGTAAAGGTGACTTGTGTTCTGACAGAACTGCCCTCCTGAGGTGAGCGTGTTCTCCCAGGATCCCCTGGTAAACTCAGGACTCTGTAGAAGGCCCCAGGGGCTCCTCTTACACGACCACACCTGGACTCTTCTTAAGGGACTGTGCTCTCAGTGTGGTTCCTACAAACGGTGCTGAATGAATGCTCAGTTTCAGAGTTCCACAGAAGAAAGCAACTGAATGTTTATTGAGTAGGCACTAAGCGTGAAACCTCTCTAGGTGCTGAGGCTATATTTTCTCAGTTATTTCTTGTAACACCCTTAGAACAGGCATGCCTGGCCTTATTATTATTATTGTTTTGACTTGGAGTCTCACTCCATTGTCCAGGCTGGAGTGCAGTGGCACGCACCCTCATGGCCACCCCAGCGTTGACCTGCAGGGCTCTGGTGATCCTTCCACCTGGCCTTATTTTAAGATGAGAACACTGCAGTTTAGGGAAGATTTGCCAAATCACACAGCTAGTGAATGGAAGAGTTATAATTCAAAGCAAGACCTGTTTTATTGAAGAAAAACATAAGTAATTCCTGGTCAGCTTATGTGTTGGTTGATTCTTGCAAGACATCAGTGTTATATCCTAGAATAGAATATATGCAAACGATTCATTTTTGCTAGCAAGTAATAGTGACTTTGCTTTCTATCAAGTGAAGACATACTACCTTGAAGATTTGGCCACAGAAGCCTGAGGAAGAAAAGGTCAGGTCTGGAAAGGATTATGCTTGAATTTTCCTAAGCAGAGCTTCTCTGCTAAAAGGAGAACTCCCTTCTTTGATTACTGATCATATTATGAATTTTCAGAGCTGACTACCCCCAAGAGAATCTGAAGAAAATTTGTATTTCATTAAAAAAAATTTTTTTCTTTTAGATTCAGGGGGTACACATGCTTGTTCTTTACATGGATGTGTTTTGCAGTGGTGGGGATTGGGTCTCAGGTGGCCCATTCTTCAGATAGGAAATATTGTGCCCTGTAGGTAGTTTCTGAACCATAACTCCCCTCACCCCCTTGTTAGTGTCCCTATTGTCTATTTTTCCGTCCTTGTGACTGCTCACAACATATGAGAACATATGGCAATTGGTTTTCTGTTTCTAGTCAGTTTACTTAGAATGATGATCTTCAGCTCCATCTATGTTGCTGCAAAGGACTTGATTTCATTCTTTTTTAAGGCTGCATAGTAGTCCATGGTGTAATACACCATATTTTCATTATCCACTGATTAGTGATGGGCATTCAGGTTGGTTCCATGTCATTGCAATTGTGAATTGTGCTGCGATGAACATGTGGGTGCAGGTGTCTTTGTTATATACTGACCTTTGTTCCTTAGGGTAGATACCTAGTGGGATTGCTGGATCAAATAGTAGATCTACTTTTAGTTGTTTGAGAAGTCTTCATATCACTCTCCATAGAGGTTGTACTAATTTATACTCCCACCAACAGTATATAAGTGCTCCCTTTTCTCCACATTCATGCCAGCATCTATTGTTTTTTGATTTTCTAATAATGGTCATTTTGACCAGTGTAAGGTGGTATCTCCTTGGGATTTTAATTGGTATTTCCCTGATTATGAGTCATTTTTTCATATTTTTTTGCCCATTTGTATATTTTCTTTTGAGAGATATCTGTTCATGTCATTTGCCCACTTTTTAATCTGGTTATTTGCTTTTTTCTTGCTAATTTGTTTGAGTTCTTTGTAGATTCTGGATATTAGTCTGTTGTCAGATGTACAGTTTTCGAATATCTTCTCCCATTCTATAGGCTGCCTGGTTGCTCTGTTGATTATTTCTTTTCCTATACAAAAGCTTTTTAGTTTAATTAAGTCCCACTTATTTATTTTCGTTTTAGTTGAATTTGCTTTTGGAGTTTTAGCCATAACTTATTCCCTTCGTCCGATGCCCAGAAGAGTTTTTTCTAAGTTTTCTTTTAGGATTTTTCTGGTTTCAAGACTGACATTTAAGTCTTTAAGCCATCTTAGGTTGCTTTTTTATATGGTGTGATATTGGAATCAGGTTTCATTGTTCTGCACGTAGCTATCCAATTTTCCCAGCACCATTTGTTGAATAGGGTGTCCTTTCCCCAGTGCATGTTTTTGTCTGCTTTGTCAAAGATCAGTGGTTGTAGGTATTTGGAGTTATTATTGGATTTTTTATTCTGTTCCATTGGCTGATGTGTCTGTTCTTGTACCAGTACCACGCTGTTTTGGTAACTACAACCTTGAGTATAACTTGAAGTCAGGTAATGTGATGCCTTCATCTTTGTTCATTTTGCTTAGGATTGTTTTGACAATACTGGCTCTTTTTTGTTTGTTTGTTTGTTTGTTTCATACGAATTTTAGACTTGTTTTTTTTCTAATTCTGTGAAAAATAAAGTTGGTAGCTTTATAGGAATTGCATTGAATCTATAGATTACTCTGGGTAATATGTTCATTTTTAATAATGTTGATTCTTCTAATCCATGAGCATGGGATTTTTCTCCATTTGTTTGTGTCCTCTGCAATTTATTTCATCAGACTTTTTTAGTTCTCTTTGTAAAGAACTTTCACCTCCTTGGTTAAACATATTTAGGTAATTTAACTTTTTGGCTGCTATTATAAATGGAAATGAATTCCTGATTTGATCCTTAGCTTGGTCACTATTGGCGTATAGCAGTGCTACTTACTGATTTGTGTGAGTTTGATTTTGTACCCTGAAACTTTACCAAATTTATTTATCAAGTCCAGGAGTCTTTTGGAGGCTTCTTTAAGGTTCTCTAGGTATATCATTGGCATACAGAGATAGTTTGCTTTCTTTTTTTCCAATTTGGATACCCTTTATTTCTTTGTCTTGTCTGATTGGCTAGGACTTCCAGTGCTATGTTGAATAGGAGTGGTGAAAGTGGACATCCTTACCTTGTTCACAGAGGAAATGTGTTTAACTTTTCTCCATTCAGAGTGACATTGACTGTGTATATAGCTTTTATTATTTTGAGGAATGTTCCCTCTATGCCTATTTTGCTGAGGGTTTTTATCATGAAGTTACGCTGGATTTTGCCAAATGCTTTTTCTGCATCTATTGAAATGATCATATGATTTTTGTTTTCAATTCTGTTTATGTAGTGGTTCACATTTATTGACTTGTGTATATTGAACTACCTGTGCATCTCTGGGATAAAACCCACTTGGTTGTGGTGTATGTTTTTTTATGTGATGTTAAATTTGGTTTGCTAGTATTTTGTTGAGAATTTTTACACTTATGTCATAAGGGATATTGGTCTGTAATTTTCTTTTTTGGATGTGCCTTTTTCTGGCTTTGGTATCAGGGTATTAGAGTTATGTTTTTAATTTAAAGTCTGTTTTATCTGATATGAGGATGGCTATTCCTTCTTGTTTTGGTTTTTGTTTGCATGGAATATTTTTCCCCACCTCTTTTCCTTGTCTATAGGAGTCTTTGTGGGTTCTGTGGTTCTCTTGAAGGCAATAGATATTTTGGTTGTGTGTGTGTGTGTGTGTGTGTGTGTGTGTTTCATCTTTTCTGCTAGTATGCTTATGCTTAATTTTAGTGGGACAATGAAACCATTTACTTTCAGAGTTAATAATGATATGTAAGTTACCATTCTATTTATCATGCTGGGTGTCTGGTTGCTTTATTTATTTTCTCTATTTTGTTGGTGTTCCATAAAGCCTGTGAACTTTATGATTTTCAGTGTTTTTCAACCTTTTGTTTCTGTATTTAGGACTCCTTTGAATATTTTTTGTAGAGCTGGTCTAGTGACAAATTTGGTGACAAATTCCCTCAGTGTTTGCTTCTCTACAAAGGACTTATTTCTCCTTCATTTATGAAACTTAGTTTTGTGGGGTACACATACCTTGGTTGACAGTTATTCGGCTTGAGGAGATTGAAGATGGGGCCCCACATCCTTCTGTCTTATAGGATTTCTTCTGAGAAGTTGGCTGTTAGTCTGATAGCTTTATTTCTTTGTAAGTTATTTGATACTTTTTTCTCACTTCTCTTAAAGTTTTTTTCTTTCTCATTAACTTTGCATAGCCAGATGATTATATGCCCTAGGGATGATCTTTTTGTAATGAATCTTCTGGAAGTTCTTTGGGCTTTTTGTATCTAGATGTTTAGATCTCTGGCAAGGCAAGGGACGTTTTCCTCCATTATTCCCTCAGATAGATTTTTCCAAACATGTTACTTTCTCTTCTTCCTCAGAAACGCCTATGATTCTTAGGCTTGGACATTTTACATAATCTCATATTTCTTGGAGACTTTGTTCTGTTCTCTTGTTTCTTTCTTTATTGTTGTCTGATTAGGTTAATTCAAAAACCTTATTTTCAAGTTCTGAGATCCTTTCTTCTGCTTGTTCTAGTCAACTATTAAACTTTCCACTGCATTTTGTACTTCCCTAAATGCTTCTTTCATTTCCAGAATTCCAGCTGGTTTTTTAAAATTTTTCTTAGATGTCTATCTCTTTGGAGATTTTTTCTTCCATGTCCTGAATGGTTTTTACATTTCTTTATGTAGGTTCTCAGATTTCTCCTAAAGTTCCTTGACCAGTTTTATCATCAAACTTGAATTCTATGTCTGGAATTTTAACAATTTCATTTTGGCTAGAATTCATTGCTAAAGAGTTGGTGTGGTCTTCTGGGGATGTTGGAGAACTCTGCGTTTTCATATCGTCAGAGTTATTTTTCTGGTTCCTTCGTATCTGAGTAGACGATTTCTTCTGATTTGTGGTTGACAGAAGGCTGACACAGGCACTGTTGGGTTCTTATGGTTATACGTAGCCTTAGTGCTGTGGTTTTCTCAATTGCTAGATGTGGCAGCCCTGCACTGTGCACCTGTACTGGGCTCATGGTGTCCAAAGTGTCCAGTGTGACTTGGAAAGCGTTATAAGCTGGCATTTGGGACCAGACCTTCCCCAGAGCTGAGGCATTGCATCCAGTGTGGTTGGCTATACTGTTGACCGCCTGCCAAGAGGTGTCTCTTGTGGAAGAAAGCTGGCTACGAGGGTGGATTTTCGGTTTCTTCTTGGAGAGTGTTTTTTTCAAGGAAATGCCCTGCTGGTCTAGGCCAAGGGAGGGGCTCTGGGGATCTTTCCAAGTTTTCTCTCTGTTTTGAGCCTTTGGAGGTAGTGCAGGGGAAAGGAGCTGACGCACCCTGCAAGCCTGCACTCTTAGCTACCCCTGGGGATTAGGAGGAAGTCCCAGGCCACTGAAGTGACTGTTGTGCAGAGCAGACCAGACCCAGAAGAGTTCACAGGAGAGTGAGAGGTTGCTATGGCAACCCCTGCCCCCCCCCCCACCCCGCTCCTTGGCCTCAGGCAATCTGTGATCTGATTATCAAGGTCAGCTGGCTTCAGGGCCTCAGGTGTTCTCAGACCCTCCCAGTCAGCAACTGTCTGCAGCAGCAGAGTTTGCCTTTCCCCCTCCCAAGCTGACTGGTTTAACAGCCGCTCCACCGGCAAGGGTTGAGTTTCGGGGAAATGGCAGCTGCTCTAGGCTTTTTTCCTGCACCACTCCACAGCAGAGCGCGGCTGTGGGGAATGGGGTTTCTTGTGAGGGGCTGGGGTTGCACAAGGCCCAGGGATCCCAGCAAGTGCGCTGGGAACACAGAACCCCTGAAGTCCTGTCACTCACCCTTCCCGCTGTGTCTGGAGGCTGTGGTGAACTGTGGTGGTGCAGGAGAGTGTCTGGCCAGTTCCAGCCCTGGCTCGTGGATTTTTCTTCTTCTTCTTTGCTCTAAGTGGTTACTGTCTCTCCTTTGGAGACTCATGGGGCATACTGCTGGATCCGTTCCTCTCTGGGTGCTGAGGAAACTATCTTGGCTTACTCCATGGGAGAAACTCACCCTAGCTCCTCATGTTGGCCATCTTAATACAAAAATTTATACTTTAAAAAGGAATTAAACTGCTGGGAGAAATGGTTGATTCTAGACTGAGGTAGGAAATGTACAAGATGAGCCCAGAGCGTCCTGTATTGCCAGAAAGCAAGGAATTCTCAAAAGCAAAATTAAAAGCAACATCCAACAATGATGGGGCATGTCAAAGTGACACAGTGGCCACCTGAAAAAACTCCTCAGTGCCCAAAGCTTGAGCAATTTGAGCAACAATAAATAATGTAGCATCAGATTTTAACCCAAAGTATAAAATACATATCTGTGGGTTTATACAAATAGAAACAAACAATTGAATAAATAAATGGAGAGTAGACACATCAAAAAAAAAAATTATAATTTATGAAGGTGGCCCACCCTGCAAGTACAGGCTGTTCATAATGACCTCCTTCCAGAGAGTATAGTAGGGAAAGAGGGAAGGAGTAATTTTTCAGTGTAGAAACCTGGCAAACGCTACCTTGGTGACCACGGCCAACAGCAGCAAAGATAAGTCATGTTGATGGCAAATGCCTTTGAAATGACGTGATGAGAGAGCAGTTACCTCTGTGGTCTTTCTCCCCAAGCCATCACCCAGTCGAATCATGAGGGTGAAGCGTAGAAAACTCCTGTGTGAGGGATATTCTACAAAATACCTGACCAGCACTCCTCATAGCAGTTAAGGTTTACAAAAACAAAGGAAGTCTGAGAAACTGTCTCAGGCAAGTGATAACTCAATGTCTTGTGGGATCCTGGATCAAAAAGATATATCAGGTAAAAACTAAGGAAATCTTAATAAATTACAGACTTTAGTTAATAATAATGTATGAATATTAGCTCATTAATTGTGATAAGTGTACTATACTTATGTAAGATGTAATAGGGAAAGCTGTGTGCAGGGAGGGGGTGGTTATATGGGAATTCTGTACAATCTTCACAACTTTTCTGTAGATATAAAACTACTTGAAATAAAAAGTTTGTTAAGGCCAGGCATGGTTGGCTTATGCCTGTAATCCCAGTGCTTTGGAGGCCAAGGCGGGAGGATCACTTGAGGCCAGGAGTTCGAGACCAGCCTGAGCAACATAGTATGAGCCTGTCTCTACAAAACAGTTTTAAAAAATTAGCCAGGTGTGGGGGTACCTGCATGTAGCCCCAGCCACTTGAAAGGCTGAGGTGAGAAGACTGCTTGGGCCCAGGAATTCAAGGCTGCAGTGAGCCATGATAGGGCCAGTGTACTCCAGTCTGGGCTGTAGAATGAGAGCCCAATCTCAAAAAAAATTTTTTTAAAACAAACAAACCTAAAAGAGTGAATCTATAAAATAGGCTTTCACATAGCATACCAATATACAAACCCATCATAGCCTAGAGGTTGGCATGTTATAGGACTTCCATAATCAAAGGTCCGTGGTATTTTTCTTAATAGAAGTATTTTTACTTTTCTTGAGGCTTTAAATTCTGGGGCTCTAAGAGATATAGGATCTACAAATACTAAATGAGAGGAAACAAATAAGAAGTACAATAAGATAATACAGACAAGAGAATCTACAATATAAGCTGTGAAACTGAGAGGTGTCAATATCACTAAAGCTGCAAGCCAGTAAAGGGTCAAATATGGGGTAGATAGTACTCCCCACTGAACACTCCCGGGTGCCCTGTGAGCTGTAGACTGCTGGAAGAAAGAGCTGGCTACGTGTTCCAGTGAGAGCAGTCTGTTGCTCTAGGCGAGATGCTTGGCCCTGCACTTAGTCTGTGGGATTAGGATTCCATGTGTGACTTTCGAGACTGAGAGGAACTTGAGAAATTTCCCTGATGGATAGATGAGTCTACCGGAAAATAAATACAGCTCTGCAGCCCCTGAGTTTATATCCACAGGCTGTTGGATAGCCTCAGGCTTTGGGTACAAGAAACACATAGTAGAAAGATGAAAACCAAAGATGGAGTCCAGCAGCATTTCCAGAACAAGGCCAAGAAGAAAGGTGTTTCTTCTTTGGATGTTTCAACTCCCAGAGGGAATCCAGGCTACTAGAACTTTTGGGAAAATGGCTTTCGTGACCCTGATCTCCACACCAGATGGGATGAGCTGGAGGCCGTGGGTTGCATCCTGTTTGTACTGTGCCTGCCGACCCTCAGTCTACACTGATGAAGAGTTTCCTTCTTCCTGAGTCTGAACCGAGCGTTACCGAGGAAGTCTCGGTGCAGGTGTCGTTTTCCTGCAGCCTGAAGTCTGTAAACTAGGGTTTCCTTCACCATATAGAAAATTGTGAGCCCATTTAGGAAGCTGCAAAGTCAGCCTCCAATGTTCCAGGATTTCTTTAGAGATATGGTACCTAGAGTTGGCCAGAGAGTCCATCTGTGTGGACTTACCATCCCGGTTTTTCTCTCCTTTGTTGCTAAGAGAAAACAGGTGTTGAGGAAATTCTAGAATTTTTTTTTTTTTTTGGTGTCAGGCCCCCATATGATTGTCATTGCTGGTAGATTTCTCTCAAGTCTTCCCATGCTGCCTGACCTTGCTCCCCAAACCTCAGGCCTGTGCTTCTGACTGTCTGTTGTACCACCCCCCTTCATGTCTAGTCTGCCTCAAAAGCTGAACTGAGCTTTGCTCTTCCTAGAAGTGTTCCCTTTGACTCTTCTCTTCTGGTTAACAGCAAAGTATCATCAGTTTAATTTTCCAGTTATAAATTGAGAACTTACTGGGTGCTGGGTTTTCTTCCAGAAAGTCAAGAAAAAAATTTAAAAAAGAAAACATGAACAGAGGAGGAAAGTGGAATGAACATTGATGGAGTTCTTGCCATGTGGCAGACTTTATCAACACATAGAATAATTAGTAATTGTCAAACCCTGAGAGGTAGCCATTTTTATTTCCCTTTAGAGGGGAAACCGAGTCATAATGAGGTTAGCACTTTTCCAGTATTTACTCAGATGATGATTGTCACAGTCTGAATTCAAGCCCAGGTATGTAGATGTAAGTGCACGATCCACATCTGAATGGCTTAGCACATTCAGTGGGGGTATATAGAATTATGCACAGCCCAATCTAGTCACTTTGTATGCATTCTTTTAAAACATAGCTCATGCGAAAATGCTTCACTTTTTCCAAGAAGAACTGGTTTAGGAGAGCAAATATAAAAACCGTGTTACAGACTGTAAAAGTAACACGACTTATTGTCTGTCTGCGCAAAGAGGTGTCCTTTCTTTAATTCATGCAATTCTAGCAAACACTCTTGTTGAACTCGCAATATATGTCAAGACATAAATGTAGGCAAGACCAACAGGGGCTGTCCTCACTGAGTCTGCATTCTAGGGGGGAGACAGACGGGTTTGCAAGTCAGTAATTCTGGCAAGTTACGCAGACAAAAAAGGGGGAGCTTGCCCTCAAAGGAAGAGCAGCAGGGCCTCCCCTGACTCCAGGGCAGCCAAGGAGGTTTCCTTGAGGAAGTGATAGTCACTTAATGGCCTGAAGGTTGAATAAGAGTTCTCTAGACCAGAGGAATGAGGAGTCAGGTGGGTATAGAAAAGAAACCTTACGTGTACTCACAGCACTCACAAATGCTCTGAGGTGAGGAAGGGAGAGAAAACAGTGGGTGAAGGCAGTGAGGGAAGAATGTAGGAATGTGGGCAGCACATGGTGTGGAAGGTGGGTCACAAATACCTGCCCCAATCTGTTCCTCCTCTGGACCCACAGCCTCCTCACTTTGACTCTGTGGCTTCTAACATCACATCGAGAGTTGGAGTATGAACCCCTTCAGCCCCCTCCCTGCTGAATCTTGGCTGGCCTTGCTTGGACCAATAGGATGTCGTGAAAATGAGTCCCCATGAGCCTAAGCCTCAAGAGGCATGAGCACTGCTTCCCCCCATTTCCATCTCTGTTTCTGTCTGTCTCTCTCAACTCTGCCACAGCTCTGTGAGCAAGCCCCAGCAGAGGCCAATTACACAAGCCAGTGCCGTCCTTGACTGACCAGCCCCAGCTGACCCACCGACTGACGGACTTACGCGTGAGCCATGCTGAGAGTAGCAGAGCCTCGTCCCCACGAGAAGAGCTGCCAGGCTGACTCATGGACCCAGTAAGAAATAATAAATAGCTATTATTTTAAGCTACTCAATGTTGAAGCTGTGTGTTAGGCTGCAATAGCCATTTCATCCACACAGAAAAGAAGTTGGGACAGTGAGAATTGTAGGTCACAGTAAGAATGCTGTATTCTATCCTAAGGGCAAATGGAAGCCAGTGAAGGGTTTTATGCAGGGAAGTGATACAATTAAATTGGCATTCTAGGGAGCTGGTCGTCTGAGCACTCAGAGAGCAGCAGCTTGCAGGAGGCTCTCATTCTTTAATTGACAAATGACATCACCAGTATGTCTCTAGGAAACAAAGCCTGACCTCCTTGTCTCTGTTGCCTGCTAATATGTTCATTAGCTAAATCTTATCAACCTGTCTGGGTTTCAGATCCTTGAATATTTAGAGTGTTTTGAATGAGAGGCTACAACTACCAATTTGATCCTAGATCCCACCCAAGAGCCACTGACAATAAATAAATATTCATTACTCTGTTAGATGCACAATCCCACCCACCTACCTACTCATCTACTCATCCACCCACCCACCCACCTGTTCATCCCTCGGTTCGCCCACTTGTCTCTCCTTTTATTAGGGACGACCTTCGTATGTGTCCAGCTAAGGGCAATCCTCTATGGTTCTGTAGGTTCCCTACTCTCTTGCTTCCTCGAAGACATTATTTTCCAGACATTCTTCACTGCAAATCCAAGAGCAGATAAGAGTCTTCTTTGTCCTCCAGCTATGCCCCCGTTTATCCAGTTCCCTTTATAGCAAAACACCTTGAAAAAGTACCTGCGTTCATTAGCTCTCGTTTCTCCTCTCCACACTCTCTTGGATGCAGTCGGTCTTTCCCCACCCTTCACACAACTGTTCTTGTCAAAGTTATCAATAAGCCTCACCCTGCTTAACTCAGTGACAGTTATGTCCTTAAGCCTCCTAACCTGATATTGGTCACTGTGACAGTAGCCGACCCTTTTCCCCTTAAAGCCCTTTCTTCATTTGGCCTTCGGGACACCACCCGGCCTCATTTTCCTCCTGCCTCCTTCTCTGTTTGTTTGTTTTTGTTTTTACATTTAAGTTATAGTGATTCCATTCAGAGTCATAGCTATGAATACAACAGGAATGTTGATGAGTCCCAGTGCGTATTGCCAGGTCCATTCTCTTCCACAGACTCCAAACTTATTCACATAACTGTTTATGTTAGCGATCCCCAACCTTGTTGACATCAGGGATCAGTTTCATGGAAGATAATTTTTTTATGGACCAAGAGTAGGGAGATGGCTTCGGGATGATTCAAGCGCATTACACTTATTGTGCACTTTATTATTACATTGGAATATGTAATGAAATAATTATACAACTCACCGTAATGCAGAACCGGTGGGAATCCTGAGTTTGTTTTCCTGCAATTAGACAGTCCCATCTGGAGGTGATGGGAGACAGTAACCCCAAAGGTGTGTTGTTGATATCTAGTCTACTTCGTAATCTTGTTTTGTTTGCTGTAGAAAACCCTGCTTCATAAAGATAGGATGTTAGAAATGGAAGTATGCTTTTCACTGCTGATCTGACAGAAGCTGGAGCTCAGGCAGTAATGTGAGCCAGGGGGAGCGGCTGTACCTACAATTCACCTCCTGCAGTGTGGCCCAGTTCCTAACTGGCCACCAACCAGTAAAGGTTCATGACCCTGGGGCTGGGGACCCCTGTTTTATGTGACAACTCTACAAAGATGTTGAACAGGCACTTATGGTACAACATGGCTACCTAAACTCCTCAGCTCCCTCTTCCTTTTTTCCAGAGTCTGCTTCCCCAACTTAGCTAATGACAGTCACTTTCTTCCAGTGACTCAGCCCAAAGATCTAAGAATGATCTTTATTTCCTTTTATCCTCATTGCACTACAAATCCATTACCAAATCCTGTTGAGTATAGCAACAAAATGGAAGCAGCAATGGCCACTGCTCAGCAACTCTGACTTCCTTTTTGTGTATCATGGAAGTGACCCTGCACCCACTTTTCCTGAATCCCCCTTGAACCTTAGAGTTACTTCTTCAGAGGGGAACCAAAGTGACTCTATACAACAGAAGTGAGCCTGATGACTTCTCTGATTTAAAGCAAGATGTTTCTAGGATCATCTATGTTCTCAGAGTAAAATCTAAAGAAATGTCTAGGCATCAGGTCCTATGTGATCTTGCCTTCATCACCTCTCTGGCCCCACTGTCTAATCCTCTCTTGTGCTCATGCTATTTGCCCACACTAGACTCCTTCTTCTCCCTTAAACATACCAGGCAGACTCCTACCTCAGGGATGTGGCATTGCTGATCTCATTCTCTGTAGTGCTCTTCCATCAGCTTCCACCGGCTAAATACAGTTTGAAAATTGATATCGTTTGAATCTTGCTAAGCTTGCTTCTCCTAGACTTCTTAAACTTCTTAGCACCAAGAAAAGCAGTTTGTTGCTATTGTAGTTACATTTAGGCTTTAGTGATTTCATTCAGAGGACCTGCAGAGAGCACCATCTTGTGCTCTTCCATCAGCCTCCCTCACTCTCCAGAGTGCCCTTCCAGCATCCCCCACTCCACTGAGTGCTTGCCAACAGCCTCCTTCCTCACTCCCCTGAGTGCTCTTCCATCAGCCTCCCCCTCCTCTCTACTGAGCACTCTTCCATCTGCCTCCTCCCTGACTCCACTGAGTGCTCTTCCAACAGCCTCCCCCCCACTCCAATGAGTGCTCTTCCATCAGCCTCCTTCCTCACTCCCCTGAGTGCTCTCCCATCAGTCTCCCCCTCCTCTCCACTGAGTGCTCTGCCATCAGCCTCCTTCCCCTCTCCATATGGTGCTCTTCCGTCAGCTTCTTTCTCCTGTTCACTGAGTGCCCTGCCATCAGCCTCCTCTCTCCTCACCACAGAGTGCTCCTCCATTAACCTCCTCCCCACGTCACGGATGGCTCTGCCATCAGCCTCCTCCCTTGCTTTCCTTGGCTCTTTGTTCAAAGTCACCATCTTAGTGAAGCCTTTCTCTTTTCACCTCATATCTAAACTTTAACTGCACACAATTTCTACCTTCCTTATCTTTTTTTTAGCAGATTTTTAACATATTACTATTTTACACATTTATCTTGTTCATTGTCCCATATACTAGAAGACAAGAGTCATGGGGAAAATGATTTTGCTCCTTTTGAAGGGTAGATCAGTAGTCATATTTTTCTGTATTCAGTAAATATTTATAGAATGTATGAAGAATTGGATGAATACACATAAATTTGCCGAGCACCTACTACCTGACAAAATCAAATTTGCCAGAGATCCTTCTTGCCTGAAAAACACCTTCACTGTTACTTAAGTGGCAAAACCTAACAGCTTTGTGTGGAGTGGAGTTGCCCCAACACCCTACTGCAGGAGAGGGTGCCCGGATGTTCCAGTTGAGGGTGAGTGCAGGGTTCATGGACTCATTTCTTTGTTGTGCTGAGGAGTTAAGGAAGTCTAGGAAAAGTGATCCTGTCTTTACTGAACTTGTTCTAGGGACCATTTCAGACACTTTGTAGAGATCGGGGCTTGATTTTAAGAAAAGACACTGCTCCCAATTAGATGGGGCATGAGGAAGTTGGTGACAATTCTGTCCTCTAGTTTCTCACTTGCAGAAAGAGACCTTGGACTGAACCTTGTCCTAAGCCATTTTGGGGGCCCTGGGACAGCATTCCCTCCCTTGCTGGCCTTTGCCAAGGCTCTTTCACGTGACTCCTCCTGGCCTGTTGGCCTCATTGCATATCAGCTTGGAAATGCGTGCTGTCAGGAGCACCTACACCCCAAGTTCTGGGCTAGAGGGAGAGCCACGCTGAATATTTAATTGTTTCTCATGTGGCTCCTGCTGAGTGTAGCTCAGGGTAAGGTCAGTTCTGAGACCGTCTGAGTTCCTTCGTAATCACTGCCTTTACAGTCTTCTCTCAGGATTCAGTAGGAGGCTCGATTTTCGTCCCATTAATATTAATTCACTGACTGTGGAGGCTTGTTCTGATGACATATTTTCTTGTTAAATATTCATTGCTGGAGCTAGAGGTGCACCGCAGACTAACTATTACCGGGGGAAAATTGGAGCAAATCACCATTAACTGCTCCTGACAATCGTTCCTGATTTGTCTCCCTGCCCTTTGAGAGACAGCCTCCCTGTCAGAGAACATCCAACCTGGTCCTCTTCAGAAGTGGAGTGGGATGGGCGGACTTCTACCCAGCTCCTCAAATGACCTTTGCGTGCTCTTTGATATACCAAAGGCCACACCACCAGACGCTGGCCTGAATGAGAACAGGCTGTGTAAATTTCCATGAGCCACCTTGCCACCTCTTACTGTGCGCATCCTTCTGATGGCTTCACAAACAACGGGCTGTCCAGGTGGAAGACATTTCTTAGACCAGACCTTCATTTTACAGATAAGAAACTGAGATTCAGAGATGTAAAAGAAGTTGATTAAAGTGACGTATACTAACTAGGGTGGGGCTGGGAGAAAAATCTATGATGTGGTAGATTTCTTACTTTGTAAAATCAAAGCCAGCAATCGATATCCTATAGATTATTCCATCAAGTGATGTTGAGATCCCCAATCAGCCAGCAGGACTTGGCTGAATCTCTGCTGGGTTCCACGCACTGTTGTGGGCTCTGGTGTTGTGGGCTCTGATGTCAGCATCACGCATAACTGTGGGGTGTGCATCCAGCACAGGCATTAGCATCGGTACAAAGTTATCTGCTAATCTGCAAGCCATTGGATATGCCTTCAATCAATGGTTTTGCTTGAGTTAGACAGAGTCAGGGTCTGTTGTCTGCCTTTAAAATTTTACTAATATTAAGGGTCCACTGGAAAACACTGGAATAAATTTCTTCTGGCATAAATTCCTTCTTGGAAATAAACTGAACACTTTAGTGCTAAGACCCTACTTCAAAAACAGAGCTTGTTTTGTCCTGAAGCTTCCTTTTCTTTGGTCATTCTTGCTTTAGTCCAGTTCCAACCATCAATTTCTTCATCTGACCCTAATGAACAAGAACTCCTGCAGCCAGCGGCAACCTTTGACACAGAAGGGGCATGAGTCTTAGTGACACTGGATGGCATGCCAGGGCTCTCTATTACTGTGCATATCTTGTATTCAGAGCCAGTAAAAGGTGGGATTTTGTTCTGTGATAACCAGTGAGTTACCTTCAAATATCTTGTGCTGCTTCTGTTAATGCCATAGCAAAGAGTTGACAACCCTCATGGCCGAAAGCCAAAAAAGTGTGATGTCTGAGCTCATTCTTGACTTAATGACTTTCTCCTGGCTCAAACTCTGTTTGGATTATTGGTGACTTTCCTGGAAATTTTCTCATGAAACCTCTGGGATTTGTTGTCCATTGTGGCAAAATGTTGTCATGATCTGATGTCTGTCAGCTGGGCATCGGGTAGTTTCCTATTTTATTTCTACAAGCCAGCTATAGAGATGAGATTGGAATGGCTCTTTGTGGTTTTAGGGCCATGGGCTTCAAATGCCCTGGCAGGGGGGTGTCTGTCTGTCCTGGACTCTGCTTTCTCTGAGCCTCCCTGTCACTATCTCTTGCACACTGTTTCTTACAAACCTACTCACAGGGTAGATTTCAGGCACCTGTTCATCTTCTCTGCATACTGCTGCTTCTTCTCAGCTGCCTAAATACGATCAGAAAAAAGTTGCCATGCGATGGGATGTGTCTACGTTACTAAAATTTCAGTATGGTTTCATCTCCCCAGCAAATACTTTCCCAGGAGCCTACCTCCTAACCCGTACCAGGTTCCTTCCTTGCCCCTGTCTCCCAGCAGTGAGGCATCTGACTTTCCATTTACAATAGTTTCTTCAAACATCTATAGGGCCCAGCTGGTCCTACTCTCAGATTGTCACAAGTTACAGTGGCAATAATTTGTTGAGCACCCATGCTTTCCAGAAAGTTTCCAAAATGATAGCCTAGCAGGCAATTATTTCCCCAACCTTACATAGGAAGGGTCTGCTTTTGAAGTTGTAGTAAAATAAGCATAACAACATCTATTTTAAGCGTTTTTTTAAAAGCAGGATTTATTAAGAGGACAGAAAAGCTCCCACAGTGGGAGGGGACCTGAGGGGGTTGCCCTACTTTAAGCATTTCTAAGCGTACTATTCAGTAGTGTTAAATATATTCACATTGTTGTACAACCGATATCCAGAACTTTTTATTTTTTGAGTTGGAGTCTCACTCTGTCGCCCAGGCTGGCGTGCAGTGGCACGCTCATGGCCACCACCTGCTGGATCCTTCCGCCTCAGCCTTCCAAGCAAGCTGGAACTACAGGCGCGTGTCACTATACCTGGCTAATTTTTTATTTATTGTAGAGATGAGGTCTCACCAAGTTGCCAGGCTGGTCTCAGGCAATCCTCTTACCTTGGCCTCCCAAGATGCTGGAATTACAGGCTTGAGCCACTGTGCCCAGCCAGAACTTTTTAGTCTTTCAAAACTAAAACTCTGTACCCATTAAACAATAATCCCTTTTCTTCTTTCCACCAACTCCTGGCAACCACCATTCTACCTTCTGTCTCCATGACTCTGACTACTCGATATTTCATATAAATGGAATCCCATACAGTGTTTATATTTTATGACTGACTTGTTTCACTTAGTATAGTGTCCTCAAGATTCATCCATGTTGTAGCATATGTCAGAATGTACTTCTTTTTTAAGACTGAATAATATTCCGTTGAATGTGTAGACCACATTTTCTTTTTCCATTCATTTGTTGAGGGACATTAGATTGTTTCCAAATCTTGGCTATTGGGAATAATGCTGCTATGAACATGGGTGTACAGATTTCTATTCAAGACCTTGTCTTCCATTCTATTGGGTAAATATCCAGGAATGGTATTGATGGATCATAAGACAATTTTATTTTTAATTTTTAAGGAATTTTCATACTGCTTTCTGCAATGGTTACATTATTTTACATTTTTCACCAATAGTACTCAAGAGTTTCAATTTCTTCACATATCCTTCAGTCCTTGCTATTTTCTGTTTTTTTGACAGTAACTATTCTAATGGGTGTGATGTGCCTATGAGGGTCTGTTACAAGGTGGGGGGGGGGGGTAATTGAAACCAGTCGCTTTGGCAGAAAGGGGGACAATATAGGAGCAGATGTGTATATGGAATACTGACCAGTCACCACACCTAGGTCTGCGATTGTGAAAATCCAGTCCTTAGTCCCACAATATGCCCTGTAGGCTGATGTGAAGGACAAAGTCACCGCCATAGGAGCTTGACTCTGCTCCACACTCTGCTAGTAGCCGGAACTTAAACTTGGGATTTAAAGCCTGTGACTGTGATTTCCCCATGGTACCCCACTGCCCGTCTTTTCAAAGTACTTACATTTTTAGCTCACTTTAGCCTGTGCCTCCCTGAGTGGAGCCTTTCAAGAACAAGAGCTCTGCTTCTTTGCTGGGCAGGGATTCCAGACCAATCTGGATCATGGCACTGCTCTGTGCGTCTGTGAAGTGCAGAAAAGCCAACTACAGACACAGCCTAGCCTATCCCCCCCACCCACTGGGAGGTCTGGGTGCTTCTGCTGAACTCACCCTCAGTGACATTAGAGCCCCTGGAGTGGTGGAGAAGTGAGGGGGAAGGGCAAGGCTGAGCTGTTGAGGCCCAGTGGGCTTGCAGGCCATTCTGGGGTGTGGTGCATCATCTTGGGCTTGTGCTGCTGATTCACACGACTCCTGGGGCTCTGAGAAGGGAGTGGGTTTCTCACAGGTTTCACATCAGACAAAGAAGGGCTCAAACTGTGGTTTGTCATGAAGCTGTGGGAGGACTGAGAAAGAAATGACTCTTCATGAGACACAGTTTCCTCATCTATAAAATGGGAGCAGTGGCCGTGACCAGGGTGGGAGAGGACGGCCCACTCACACGCCACTCTTTATTTTTTATTTTTATTTTTATTTTTTTGAGTTGGAGTCTCAGTCCGTCGCCCAGGCTGGAGTGCAGTGGTACGCTCATGGCCACCCCAGTGTTGACCTGCTGGGGTCCAGTAATCCTTCTGCCTCAACCTTCCAAGTAGCTGAAACTACACGTGCGCGCTACCACATCCGGCTCATTTATTTATTTATTTATTGTAGGCATGAGGTCTCTCCAAACAGTTGCCCGGGCTGGTCTCGAACTCGCTGACTCACGCAATCTACTCATCTTGGCCTCCCAAAGTGCTGGGATTACAGGCTGAGCCACTGAGCCCGGCCCACTCTTTATTTTGGATGTGTGGCTGGCTGGGAGCCCAGAGACTCTTGTGCCAGCCCTGACATCACCTATCTGTAGGACCTAGGACTAATGATTCAACCCCGATAGATCCCAGTCTCCACATCTATGAACTGTGTTGTGTGTGCAGCACACACTTCAAGCAAGTGTAAGAGAATGAAAGGAGATGGCACAGGGCCACGCTTGTCACGGCACCTGCATGTAACTGTGAGCGAATCTCGCTACGGTTATTATGAGTCCTTATCTCGGTTCACGCACATTCTATGAATTTACTGATAATACTGGAAAAATGACGTCGCCTCCCAAGGTCTCAGTTTCATCCTGTGTAGAATCTTGGGCTAAGCCATGATCTCTAAGAACACTTCTGTCTTTCATACTTGAGTTTCATGTTTTTAAAAAACTCACCAAACTATCTAAAACAAATAGAATTTTGCAACTAGTTTCTTATTGTCGCCGAGTTCAGTAATGAAGGAGAATTTTGTTTTTCTTTTATCATTTTTATGTTTCATTGTACACCGTAATGAATGTTGCCACTTACTCGCAGGTAGCTATGCAGAGTGACATGAGCTAATTACATACTTTGTAACCTCAAATCAGCAGAATCTCACAATATATCATGATAATGCCCCTGTATTTCACTGAGGGAATGGGCTGTTGAAATACCAGGTTAATTATGCATGCATTTAGCAGAATGATGGCATGGGTCTGTGGGCGGGAGTGATAGGGAGAGAGAAGATGTGGAGTCAGCTAGTTTGCCCTCTTTCAGCTGCATAGTTGTCATCTGCTGCCTGGGTGGACGTGTTGGTTGCATTTATTTGTACAATTATAAAAAGCCCTTACCTTTGCAAAGCAATTTATACTGAGCAAAATATACTCCTGGATGGTATCTGATGTGATTCATCAATAAACTCAGGAATTAGTAGACAAAGGAATATTGCCTGTATGGTTTTTTATAAATGAGAGAACAGAGGCTTAGAAAGATGGAGTCTTGCCTATGGTCCCGAATCTACGTTCTAGCAGAACCAGGACTCATCCCCATCCTGGGCTCTGAACTAAGGCTACCCCAGGACCGCATCCCCCAGAAGGGAGTTTTCAGACCGAGGAAATGAGATAAAGCTGTGCTGCCTCTGACCTAGACCGCCTCGCTGCCATCTTCTCCAAGTGTGTAGACTCTTCCTCTGTGACACATACTCAAGCCTTTTACTATTTTAATTGCTGCCAATGATGCCTCCACTTGATCATTCCCATCACTGTCGTCTTGAATGGGGTGCCTGAAGCATGGCTGCCGTCTTTCTGCTGAACTCACCCTCAGTGGCACGAGAGCCCCTGGTGTGCTGGAGAAGTGAGGGGGAAGGGCAAGGCTCAGCTGTTGAGGCCCGGTGGGCTTGCAGGCCAGTTTGGGGTGTGGTGTGAATCTGTGATGTCCACGGCATTAACTTGTTTAGAAGGATGTGTTCCTACACTCTGGGAATATGGCTTGTTTTCTCTCTAAACCCTGACTTTGGTTTGTGCCTTTCCTCGTTTTTCTTTCACCACCAGTTGTTGTTTCTTGCTGCTGTCGACTGATCAGGCTGGACAGCCTTAATGTAGCTGTGTGTCATGCTGTATGCTGTCTTATGCAGTCTACCTGAGGAACAACCCACACGTGTGTGAAGACATCCATGGGTGTGAGGTCTGTGTGGGAAGGCGAGTCCGTGGGAGTCCTGTGCAGGCCTCAGGATCCTTTCTTGGCGTCATTCTCTTTTGGCTGTGTGGAGCCCTCTCTGCTCCTATTCTGTGTCTCAGCCATGTCCTTCACATAAAAGAGGCCACTGAATGTGTGGCCTGTGGACATGTTATGTGCCTGAGAGCCAAGGAAGCTGCTTGTCACTAACAGAGGTGGCCATCACAGATGAGTGGGTGACCTGTAATCGGCCACAATCAGTGCCTTCTTCTTTTGACTACAAATTAGTGTGTGTGTGTGTGTGTGTGTGTGCGTGTGTGTGTATGTGTGTCTGTGTGTGTGTGGTGGGGGTGAGGTCTGAAACAGGGCCCTAGAGGCTTATGTGGCAGTTGCTTCCTATGGACACTATTTTGTTAGTTTTCACAAGGCCTTGATAAATAAGTTCTATAGCTCCCATTTTACAGATGGAGAAACTGAGGCCATGGACACAGCCGCTCTCCACACTCCACAGGAAGACTCAGCAGGGCAGGGGGGAGCCTGACAGCACAGCTGTCCCTTTCTAGCCCCTGCTGCTCCTTCCCTAGCCTGGAGACCCCTGAGTGCTGGGAACCCAGCTGGCTCCCAGGCCTGTTTTCAAGGAATGTGGCAGGTGTAGGGGAGAGGGAAAGCAGCACTAACAATGCTGGCACTGCATTGAGAGTCGCCCCTAATCAGAGAGGGGAGTCCAGAGTTAGGCCTTTCATGGCAGGGACATGAAAGTGTAAGCCTCTGCTTCCAGGAGATACTCTCCTCTGCCTTTGTCTCTGGCCACAACTGGAGGTGGGTTTACTCCTTGGAAAGGGTGGGGTCACTCCTTAAAGGAGAAGCTCCCTCCATGGGTAGGGAGTGCTCACACTTGGAGGTTCAGGGTCTGTGGGCAGGGCTCAGCACTCTTGTCTGTCCTGGGAGAGGTAAGCCTAGGGTCTTTCATCTGTAAATTGGGGTCCACTAACCACTGCAGGGGAGCTTTGTCCCAGGGCCTTGTCAAACTCTGCATCTCCTCTTTTCCAGGAGGAGGTCTGGGTGCTGCCTGTCTGGGGTCAGATCTTGACAGGGCCTGATGAAGAAGACCTGAGCCCTCCCCGTGGCAGAGGGTTGACGCCCAGCAGCTGGGAGAGGAAGTGCCACGAGGCGAGCTCTTTCTTCAGAGTTAAAGGGAGTGGAAGCTGGGCGGGGCCAAGGTTGCTGCACCATCTGTTCACCCCGCGTCTCTGGCGACCATCTTGAGCCCAGGTCTCAGCTAGCTGGTGTTGGAGAGTGGGGCACCAGGGGAGTATTTCTCCATTCCTGTTTTCACCCCTGAGCCTGGCACTGGGGTGGGCAGTGAAGATATCAGGGTTTGAACAGTTCCTAGAGGAAGAAGGAGGTCCTCTCGTAGAGGGAGGTACACAGTGAAGAGAGGACACGGAGCGGGTGCTGGGCCTCAAAGCAGGAGTGCCTTGAAAGGGACCTTTGGGGATGATGAGAGGCTGCAGGCGAGCTCTCAGGTCCAGAGGAGTACTCATGTGTCCAGGAGACGTGTTGGTAACATTTGCTGAAGTCCAGCGAGTGGTTGGCTGAGGCAGCTAGAGCATGTTGGCCCACGACTCACATTCCTCACCCATGGAAGCCCCCATTTGCCAACCCAGGATGGCCATGCTGGTGTCCGCCCTTCCTGCCCCTGTGTTCTCTCTTGCCTCCCTAAGGTCAGCTGCCTGCTGGCCAGTGGCTAGGACGTCCACGCCCCACCTCCTCACTCTGCTGACCTTCTCCCCAGTCGCTCCCAGCCCCTCTTCTTGGAAGTCTCTCCGTTTGTGACTGTCATGACCATACTCATCTGCTGGATTCTCTCCTTCCTCTCAGGCTCTTTCTGTTTGGGCTTCTCTGTGGCCTCACCTCCACACAAAGGCTGGAGGGGACTGCATGCTCTTGGTGGTTTTACAAGTGCTTTCACCATGGGGGCTCTCAGACTCTGATACCCAACCATGCACTGGACATCATGCGGACACTTGGGTGCTAGACTAAATGCTCTATGAACATCTCCCTCACAAAACTGTGAAGTGGTGTACATCTGCATTTAACGGCAGAGAGGGGAAGGCTCGGGGATATGAAAGAGGTAGTGCCATGTCACTCACCCACTTCAGCCCCCCACCTGTGCACGCTGCCCTGTGTCTCCCCTCTGCCCCTGCAGACTCCCTGCCTGCTACCTCCCTTCCTAGCTGGAGGAGACACTTGGTCCAGGAGTCCTCTCCTACAAAGCCCCGACAGAAGCTGGATCCCCTCTCTGCTCTCACCCTCCATGAGGCTTCTCTTCTGCTATTTTTGAATACTCTGTGAATTTCACCAGTCTGTAAAAGCATCTATTTGTATTATTGCCATACTGTTCACAAGAGCAGAAACATGGAACCAACCCTGCTGTCCAACGAAAGTAGCCAGGATAAAGAAAATGCGGTACAAAGACACAGTGAAATATTCCACAGCCATAAAGAAGGACAAAATTGCAGACGTCTCAGCAAATTGGATGAAATTGGAGACTACCTTTCTTCGTGATCTATCCCAGAAACAAAGAACCAAATACCATGTGTTCTACTCATTGGTAGTAGGGAGACACTGCCAGGGGAGGGAGGAAGGTTGGAGGTGGTGGTGGATGTAACAGCACAAAGCGTACCTGATCCTAAACCTGGAGAAGTGAGGACCAGTTGGAGGCCCAAACTTCAGCGGCACATACATGACTTACGTACCTAGCCCTAACTTATACCCTTTATAATAAAATAAAGTTAAAAAATTAAATAATTCCTTGAAAGGAGAGACCTTGCCTACGCTGCTGCATACCCCTAAAGTTTATCGGGTGTCTGGGAGAGCAAATGCTCAGTAAGTGGTTGTTAATTGATGGGGGAATGCCTGTGGGCCCTGGGGCTCCCCGGGCAGCCTAGACTCCTCTCTGCTTCCCATTGCTTTCCCACTCACCCTTCTCCTGTCGCTCTAGGCTGCCTTTCTTCTGCTTGTAAATCAATTCCCCTGCAATTTGACCGAATCAAATTTGTGTACTGAGTGTCTCCCTGGGGACAAGAATCACAGCCATTGGGCAGGCAGCACATGCCACAAGGAGCTTGAACGCAGCCTAAATCCATCCTTATAGCAACTTGAGGAAAGTTCAGGAAAAGTTTCAATCATCATTATGCCTCTTTGACATATGAGAAACTGAGGCTCACAGCGGCTAATTTACCTGCCCAAAGCACCATGGTTAATAAGAGGCAGATTCAGGGCTTTGATCTTAGTCTTTGACTCCAGGTCCTATATTCTGTATTTCATCTGTGTGTAAATGTTTATGTGTGGTGTGTGTCTGGTATGTGTGTGTGTGCATGCATGTGTGGTGTATTGTGTATGCGTGTATTTCTGTGTGGCCAGTGTGAATGGTCCAATCTGTATGTCTGGTGTGTGTGTGCATGCACAAATGTGTATTGTGTATGTTTGTGTGTCAGCAGTACATGGGTGTCTGTCTATGTGTGTGATTTTATGTGTGGTCAGCCCTGGGTATCCACTTATAGGGGCAGAGATTTTGTCACCAATTTGCAGCTACCCAGGAAGCAGAGTTTGAAAAGCTAAAGCTTTAAATATTCCTGGGCCTCCAACAACTTCTTGTGAGAGGATCAACCTTCCCATCCTCCTTCAGGCTCAACCCTGAGAGAGCGTCAGACTGGGATCCTGAGTCTGAACTTTAACCAAGACCCTTCAGCTCTGTGGCTAGGCGGTTTTCTGGCCCCAGGAAAGAGCTTTGGGAAGTCTCAGCAGGGCACAGGGCCTCCACTTTGGGGACTGAGTCTTGTGGGGAGGAGTCTGCAGGAAACAGAGTGACAAGCAGGGGACAGAGCTGAGGACAGACCGGCAGCTTGGGGGTACAGGTAGGAGGTGCCATCCTTCCAGAATGCCCGGGTAACAACAGACCTAGCAGCAAGGACGTGGACGAGGCTCAGACACGGAGGGCCCAAGGAAGCATGGAAGGGCATCAGGCAATTCCTCAGAAAGCCCTCTAAGTGACAACATGTGTCTGTAGAATAGGAAGGCATTCCAAAAGATCAAGGAGCAAGCTGGCCAGTGGAATGGGCAGGGCAGAAGTCACACGGCCAGGAGCAGGGAGCCAAGAAGAGGAGGGCAGGCAGGGCAGGGGGCAGGTGTGTGCGCTGGGCTGAAGGGCCCGTCTGTCTGAGGGTCCCCAGGCTTTCCTGGAGGTAGCCTTGGCCGCAGCCCCTCAGCTCAAGACGGCAGGAGGGAGGCAGGCAGGATGTGGGGCGCGAGCTCCCAGCAGCCAGGCCATTTGCTCTGTCAGAGATATTTTCACTTGCATGAGCTTGCTGGCTTCTCACAGACCCAGTGTGCTGGACAAGGGCCACTGTCATTTCATAGATGGCAGAGTGGACTCTTGGCACCGTCAAGTGGCCTGTGGAGATGGCACGGCTGGCTGGGAGAAGAGCCATGGACCCAGGTCAGGGTTTGTCCGGGGGCACCAAAGGGGGGACGTCATGAATTCTCTGCAGGGCCGGTAGTTTGGCCACGGTCCCTTCTCAGCCTCCAACCTCATCTCTGGGCTGTTCTTTGCTTTTCCTTTAGTGCATCATTAAGGGCTTACTTTAGCATGGAAATGCCATGATATAGTAAATGTGGAAATGCCAAGAGTTCAGGACAAACACACACTGCTGGCATGCAGCAGCACATGCAGCCAGGCGAGACTTGACACCCAAATACAGGAGCCAGGGCTCCCCCGAAGCAAACACCGGGCCATGTGCCCACTGCGCTCTGCCTGCCTCTGTCCTTGAACATTTCCCCCAACTCCTCTCTGTCTCTTTTTCTGTCCCTCTCCCCTCCCTCCCTTCCTCCCCTTTCCCTCTCCCCACCTATCTCTCAACACCAGGAGACATCATTTTCCCAACATTGTTTCAGGGAAGTAGGGAGGGAAGTGGTGAGCTGCCTTGATGGAGCCAGCACTTTAAGCCATTCTAGCAGGAACTCCTGGGTATGTGCGTGAAGGGGAGGGGGATCACGGGGGCCGTTTGCACGAGAAAGCTCTGGTAGCCAGAATGGAACCAACCAAGCTGAGGGAGCCGGTTCTCAGTCCCCACAGAGGGGTAGGAGCCAAACAAGATAGGAGCTTTGTGCGTAAGGAAGGCAAGGGCCTGGGCCTCTCACAATCATCCAGAGCCAGGCGGAGACGCAGGTGTGAGTGCCCTTGCTCACTGCGGCAGTGGGCTTCCCTCTGCTCGGACAAGCTGGCCTTGGTGGGGAGCCCAGAGCTGTGGGACTGTGGAACAGATGCTTGGCTTTAGGGAAGGAGTTGATGTCAGGACCCAAGAAATGGCTTTGGGACTGCAGAGGGCAGCAGGTGGGAAGGCAGAAGGGCTTATCCCCCATCATATGCATTCCCAGAACTTACCATCCAGGTGTAGGGCCCTGGAATATTTTTGCCAAGAGACATGTCTCACCTGCCAAACTCTGACACATGCACAGATGTGTAACTTAACGGAAACCACGCTGATTCTGGAATCAGGTATCTCTTTACTGGAAACCTAACCATCCCCCCACTAGCTGTTTGATCATGGGCAGGCTATTATGCCTTTACAGGCCTCAGAGTGTGCAACTACAAGACAGAGACAATGCCTATTTTCACGATTTTCTTTTCTTTTAGACGGAGTCTCACTGTGTTGCCCAGGGTGGAGTGCAGGAACACGCTCACGGCCACCACAGCCTCAGTCTGCTGGGCTCAACTTTCCAAGTAGCTGAAACTACAGGCACACACTACCACTCCTGGCTTAGTTTTTGATTTATTGTAGAGAAGAGGTCTCACCAAGTTGCCCAGGCTGGACTCAAACCCCTGAGATCAGGAAGTCCTCTTGCCTCGGTCTCCCAAAGTGCTGGGATAACAGGAGGATGTTTTTAAAGAACAAAAAAATGCAAGCATATAACATGTCCCCTGTGTGGCAGATTCTCACTGGAAAATAGTCATTGCAATGACTCATTAACTAGTGTAAGAGCCTGTCAGTTCTTTCTTTAATATACAAGTATTTATGGAGAACCTAACGTGTTCAAGGTACTGGAGATACAGGAAAGAATGAGCCAAAGGAAGAAAAAAGGCAAACATGCAAGAGAACTTACATTCTAGTGACTAGACAAAGTAAATATGCAAAAATATGCAATGTGATGTGAAGTACTTTGAAGAGAAATAGGTAAGGGACACAGGTGTGGGGAGGGGGTTATTTCCAACAGGGTTGCCAAGAAAAACCTCTTTGAGAAGGTCATGTTGGATCAGAGTGAAATGGCGCTGTGAGCTGTGTCACGATTTGGGAGGAGCATTCTAGAGTTAGGAGAAGCAGGTGTGGTCAGTGTGAGGCGGGATGGGCTTGGTGTGTGTGGAGAAATAAAGAAGAACTAGACTTTTGCCCAAGGCAAAAAGGAATGATGGCGCCATTTACTGAGGTGGGGAAGACTGAATGACAATTGGATTAGGGGAAGGGAAAGCAGGGCTCTGCTTTGGAAACACTAAGTTTGAAATATGTCTTAGCCCATATATGAAGATGTCCAAACAGGAGCTGGATACACAAGTATGGATCAGGAGCTTTGCTGAGAGGAGAGGCATAAGCTTGGAGTTAATAGTGTCCAGGAAGGACTCAGGGTTATAGTCTTACAGAAAATCATCTGGGGCAAGTAAAGGCAGAGAAAGGGATGGAGATTGAGCCTGCAGGTCAGTAGACAAAGAGTCAGGGAAGGAAACAGAAGCAGCCACCAGTGAGGTGGGAGGAGGCCAGAGACAAGGCAGCCAAGGGAAGAAGACATTTCAAGGAGGGAGCATTCAAATGTGTCAAATATTTCCGTTGTTCAAGGAAGCTGGAGACTGAAAATTATTTCTTTGGATTTGGCTAGAGGGAGCTTTTTGGTGATCCTGACAAAAGCAGTCAGAAAAGGTGGTGACTGGAGCATGTTGTGGCAAGGATGGAGGGTGACAAAGTGAAGAAAGAAGATGGCACAGTCTTGCAAGAAAATAGGGCAGTGGTTAGGGACCTGGGATCTACAGATTTTCTTCTATTATATTAAGAAGGTGACTATTATAATCTGGTGGAATACAGCCCAGTAGAAGGAGAAATTAATGCAAAAGGAGAGGGAGTAAGTGTAAGAGTAGCCTTTTTGCTAGGAAATGTTGAGGCTCCACTAAGGTGTATAGTCCTAAATTTGAAATGAGAATGGTCAGCATCGTTGTGTGTCTGTGTGAATGTGTGTACATGTGTACTGCTTTCATTTGTCCATGGATAGGCATAGTTGTCTTTAACCCAGCTCAGATTTTTCTAGAAGGTTGTCTTGGAAGAAGTATGGGATAAGGAATTGCAGTGGTATGTAAGGGGTACATATATTGATAAGCCAGGGCATCTGTTCTACTTCATGATGGAAGTAAGGTTATGGCGGGATTAAGGACAGTAAAAACCTTGTGGGATGAATGGATTGGGGATTCCAATGGGGCCAAAGATGAATTATATTGGAAGTTTTAGAATGGGTAATGTGGAAACACAGCGGCTCAGTGGGTAGGTTTTTAAAACCAGGCATTGAGGACTACAAATGATTGATAATGCCAAGTTCTAGGGTATGGCCATGCAGTGAGAGGCTCATTCAGGTGGAAGCGGCCATGAGGGGAGATGGTTTGAGGAGCAGGTGCTGGATGGGTTGTGAACAGAGGTGATAGCCTCACTACAGTGACAGGAGTGGTGGTGGGAACAGTTGTACTTGATCCTGATACTAAAAAGAAATGAGTGAAATGTCTCTGAGTTGGCAAATGACAGCAAAGGTAGAGGCAGTATGTCGCATGACTGATGAGATGTCCTTCCAAGGATGTGGGGATTGTGAAGCAAAAGGGAAGAAAATGATCTGGGAAGATCTATCAGAAGAGAAGTCTATACCACCTCTATCTCAGTGGTGCCATGGGTGTAGGAGAGAAAAAAGAACTGCCAGAAAGAGGAATCAGTGATCTTAAGAAAGACTCACTTTTCAGTCTGAGAGAAAAAGGGACTGGGAGACTTGAGAGGGCAGTGGGGACCTAGGGAATCTTGTTGTTGATAGCTTGTACCCTTAAAAGAAATAGGAGTGATTATTGGGACAGAAAGAATGTGTTGAATTGGAAGAGAGAATGTATATGAATGAAGAATAAGAGTTCAGGTGATGATAATGACTGGAAAGCTTGGGCTTTGAATTGTGACTGAGGGTAGACAGAAATAATAGAGTATGGTTGGATCACCCTTGGTCTTTAAGGAATTTGGGTAATCGATTCTAATGATAGCATCTGCTATAGTCTAAATCTTGGTGTCCCTGCAAAATTTATATGTTGATCTCTTATCCTTAGTGCAGTGGTGTTGACAAGTGGAGCCTTGGGGATGTGATTAGCTCATAAGGAGAGGCTTCCATGAGTGGGATTAGTGTCCTTAAAAAATAAGTCTTTGGGGCATATTCTCTGTGCTTGCTGTGTGAGGACCCAGCAAGGAGGCACCATCTATGAAGCAGAGAATGAGCCTTACCCAGATGACAAACCTTCTGGCAAACTTGATATTAGAATTTCCAGCCTCCAGAACTGTGAGCAGTAACTTTTTAAAAAATAAATTAGCCATCTAAGGTATCTTTCACAGCAGCCTGAGTGGAGTAAGACAATGCCATTCTTAGACCTTGCATTTAACCACTGGTGGTGGGAAGATGGAAGGAGAGAGGACTTATCATAAGCATATGAAGCTCTGGCACAGAACCACAGTAGAGTGAAGGTAGACTTCCTGCCGTGGAAAGGAGAGGATATGAAGATCAAGAGGTGTTTCCAAGGCATTCTTTATAGACAGAGGTGGGAGAAGTTGTGGCCCTAGGAAAGTCAGCCTTTTCAATGTTATATGGGTTCTGGAGGACCTAGGTGTGTCAACAGCTGTTTTGTTTGAGGTGTGGATGTATCTCATTCAATGAGGAAGACTTCCAGACCATGGTGATTGACTCTAGATCCTGGTAGCTAGTTAGAGCTCTTTCTGAAATATAGGCACTGGGCCAGAAGACTCCTTTAACCCAGCCAGGCAGCCATTGTACATGAGTGACAGACTCAGCCTTTTGAAATTCTTCAGAGGTTGATGAGAGGTCCTGTCATCCAGGGACACAGTTGACCACGGTTGAGGGTGTGGTTGGAAGAGCATAGACAATGCAATCAGAAAAAAACTGGATTCTGACTTATGACCTCTGATTATAGCTCTATTTCCACATTTAACCCTCTTCATAAACATGCCCCCTCGTCTCTAAGTGTGAACAATGATTCAGGACTTATGTGCAGTTCTGTTGTGAAGGGCAAATGAAATGGCAAGATTTTACTCTCCCCGCTTTGCTGATGAGAAGTCTTAAAACTTAGGGAGGTCAAGTGGCCCAATGCCTCATATTTGAATCTATGCTCAGCCAGCTTTACGAATTCTGGTTCTTTTCCTGCTCCTTCATAGTCTTTCACTTCTATGGGTCAAAATCTCTTTGAAAATGTAATTTAGAACTATAAGTATTTGCCCATATGTTCATGAACATATACTGTGAAATCAGTCGCAAGGGCACAATGAAACTAGCTTAAGCATGTATATAAGATACTGGTCTGTCTCATGACCATCAGTGCTTTTCATAGACTATCTCCCTGGATGCCATGGAGGGTAAAGAGGGCAGGGTCTAAACATCTAGAACCGACATCCAGAATTGATTTGAGTCAAGGAAGGCTGAAAGCAGGCATGGCCAAGGAGATTTGACCCTGGGGCAGGGTTCTCACTTCCAGTAGATCTTTGACAATGACTTTGTCAATACCTTTGACAACTGAGGTCTGACCTCAGTTTCTGAGCAGCTGCAGCCATACGCAGGATGGGGCACAAGGTGTGAGGGAATCTGGAGTTAAGGGATCGGTCGGTATAACAAGATATTAGCCTAGAACTCGGTGAGAAGCTTGGTGCAGATCCCTACCTGTGAACAGATGCTTTATCAGGGCCTAGAACAGTCATTCTTAACCTTTGCTACGCATTAAAATCACCTGGGGATCTTTCAAAAATCCCGATGCTCAAGCTGCACCAATCAACCCAAAATCACTGAGGGTGAGACACAGATGTCAGCACTTTTTAAGGATCCCTGGGTGATTCCATTGTGCAGCGAAGATTGAGAACCACTGGTTTGACAAAGAGGCAGCTGTCGTGGGTGCTGACAGTGTGACTGGGGGAGGTGGGGACGCAGTGGTGGGGGGAGGTGGGGCCGCAGTGGTGAGGTGAGGGGGGCAGTGAGGTGCAGACAAGCAGCCTGAGCTCTGAGACAGGCCCTACTACCTGCTCTCAAAGAAACACCCTTGTCTTCCTGTTCTTATGGGGAAAACCTGAGCTTCTGGCCAAGAACCCCCCTGCATTTCTGTGATTTCTACTCCAGCCTCCTGCCCAAAGTCCCCCACCCCATTAACCTCCCCACACTCACTGAAGCCCCTCCTATGCAGGAGTCTCAGCATTTCAGCGCATGTCATGCTTTTGCAGGCTTCTGTGCTATGTCTGTCTGTGACCCCCTTTCTTCTATGCTGAACAGACTCTGAGTTGACTGCAGAGGGAGGCAAGGTGCTTTCCTGGCCTTCAGGACGAGCTCTGGAGTTATGCACACAGGCGTTTGACTACCGTCTCCTTTCCTTCTGTGATAGACATTTATTGAGCACCTGCTATGTACCAGACTCTGTCCTAGGTGCTGGGTGTACAGTGATGGAGAGGTCCATCTAAAATGTCTTTCCCCATCTTCTCTGGAATATCTTCAGCAATGTACCATTTTGCCAAATTGCTGCAATAGCTTCCAACTAGGTTTTCTGTCTCCACTCTGACGCTGGAGTAGTCTCTGTACGGCGTCACTCAGTGGGGTTTGACACCACCCCATTGCCCTCAGGATCAGCTCCAACTATCTTCTGGGACTGGGAAGGAATGCCCTCCTTAACCTGAACTTTACATGCTTCTGAGCCACATTTCTTTCAACTCTGTGCTCTCACACCCATTTATACTCTGCTGAAGCCATAACCAATTACTCTCAGTTCATTAAATGAGCCATCGTCCCTCTCACCTCCAGATCATTGCTCACACTGTTTACTCTGCCTGGAACAATGTTCTCCCTGACTCTGCATTTTAATTGCCTAGTTATAACTCCCACTCCATGAAGAAAACGATTAGACATATTGCTCCTTTTTTTTAATCTCCAGTGCCTAGCATGGTGCATACTTCCTGAAAGAATAATAGGAAGTTTAAATTGAATTAATAAATGCATGCTTTATTTAATTACAATATATAAAGCTTGCTGTTTACTTGAGAAAGTTATTTAACTTCTCTAAGCTCCTCTATGCTTTCTTGAAAACAAGAGAGTAATACCTATCTCCCAGAGTTGTTAAGAGATTTAACATAAATTACATGTGTAAAGCAACCTGGGATATGCAAGTCAGACAGTCACGTAAGCAATGGCTCATCAAATGCCGGTTACCTACCTCACTTCCCAGTGGGAGTCAAAGTGTTCTCTTTTATCTTTTAGTTCTTTTGCTCTGTGGAGTGGAACAAGTTCATAGTTAAGGGTCAAAGATCTGAGTTCTATCCGTACTGCTGGCCTCGGGAAAATCCCTGTAGTCTCCATGCCTGAGATATTTTCTGGGGGCAATGATGATGCCTGTTCCTCACAGAAGGAAAGTAGGAAGAGGATGGAACTGCACCTGGGACCCTCTACACACGTAAGGGCTCATCACTGTAATATTTGGGGCAATCTTGAAATCCATGCTCTGAATTTCATCTTTGCGCTTTCTTTCAAATTATTAGTAAAAATGGCAAATCCAGCTTGATTTCACCAGTAGTTTTGCCATTTAGCCATGAATAAATCATCCACCTTCAGTAATGGGACCAGTTCATAATTCCTTTCACTGTATTTATTTGAAATACAATTATAATCAATTTCATGAAAACTCCAAATGGTTCTATAACTGACACTTCAATAGTGTGTCTGCTTTACTGTGTGTTTGTTTTATTGTTATTTAACCTATTGTTAAATGCTGTTTTAGGAATGCCCCCTTGTCCAGCACCGTGGAGTGACAAGATGCTGCACTCAAGTTCAAACCAGTTTTGCAGACACTTAAGCTTACCAATTTTAGCATCAAAACTTAAGCACACACAAATTATTTTGAATTTGAATTGAAATATTTCTAAAATAGATTATACTCCTTTGTATATATAATATTTAATCATTCATAGATGATGTCATACATATAAATTGCTACATCCTATAAAACAGTTATTCTTGGTAGCTATGAAATAGTATGCCGTCATTTTTCCTATGCTAAATGACCTAAACATCTAAAGATTTCTGTTTCAGTAGAGTTTATCTCTTCTCTCGTGACAAGCTGTTAGAAGATTTTGTGAGATGTTTATAAGTGATATATCATTTTCTTTCTACTTTTCTGACTCTTATATTAAAATATGTAGCCCATGCACACTTATTTAGCGGAAAATACTTATTGTAAGTGAAATGAGTGCTCACAGAGGTATATGTGACATACTCATGGAAAATAAGGGAAGTATTATTTTGGTGGTGGGACAGAGGTGCTGTGGGAGAAACACATGATCAACAACAACTTCTTTAATGAAGTCGTCTTTTAAAAGCTGGCAAAGTTGTTGATAGATGCGAAATCTTGGGGTGAATCCCTTTAAGAGGGAATACATGTGATTAAAGGTACGGGGTCATATTCAGTACGGGTTTCAGAGCCACAAAGATAAATGTCCAAATCCTAGCTCTGCTACTTAGCAGTTGGTTGTGTGACCTTGGGGAAGACACACCTGTCTCATTTGTGAATTGCAGCCAACACTAATAGGCTCGCCATGTAATCACGAGCCTACACCGTATTGGAGAAAGTAAGCAGACAATTCAGGACTCTATCACAGAGATTGAAGAACTAGCAAATCTTTCATTAAAGTGAACTTAATAGGAGCTGCCCATGAACTCAAATATTGTTTTAAGTCTCAGGAACACTGCAAGTACATGTAGTGTTGAAGCTGGAAAGTCAAAGTAGAAAGAAAATGATATATCACTTATAAATCTCTTTCCTTTGGCCCTTGAGATTTCAAAAACATGATTTTTCACATGTCCAGTGGCCAGAGGCTGACGTTCTTATCACTTAGGGATTTGTGTCCAACCTACTCCTTACATTACCTCTGGGTTGGCATTCGAAGCTCAGAGATTCTGCATGGCAGTGGCACTTTCGTCAGAGTAGGGCCTTGGAAAAGGCCATGAAGGATAGTCTGACCTCTGAAGAAGGGCTACAGAGACAGGCATAAAGGACAGGCGGACTCCAAACACTTCCATGTAGAAGCATCGAAGGAAAGGAACTCCAGTGGGTTAAGAAAACTCTAGATAAAGAGAGAAATCTTCCAGAGCAGGGTGAGACCACCAGCTTTCCCTCCCCAGTGGAGTTCTCCCCTCACCACTGAAATCCCCCCCCCCCAGGGAATTCTGTCTTCCCTACTGGATTTCTTTACCCCCAGTGAACTCCCCTCTTAACCACTGGAGCTCTCCTCCCCCACTGAAGTTCTCCATCCCCAGTGGAGTTTCCCCCACGGTGGAGATCTTACCCCACAGTGGAATTCTTCCTACATAGTGGAGTTCTCTCCACTGGAGTTCTTCCTCCCCAGTGGAGTCCTTGTTCCCCACTGGAATTCTCCCCGCCCTCCAGAGTTCTCCCTCTGGACTAGAGTTCTCCCCACCCCCCAGAGTTCTTCCCTCCAGTGGAGTTCTTTTTCCCCCTTGGAGTTCTCCCTCCCCACTGTTGTTGTCTCCTCCCCAGTGCAGTTGTCTTCTCCCGAGTGAGGTTCTCTCCTCCCCACTGGAGTTCTCCCTCCCCACTGGCTTTCCCCACAATGAAGTTCTTCCTTCCACCGGAGTTCTCCCCACCAGGGAGCTCTCCTGCCCAGTGGAGTTCTCTTCCCCAAATGGAGTTGTCTCCTCTCCTCTGGAGTTCTCTCCCCTCAGTGGAGTTCTCCCCACTCGTGGAGTTCTCTCCTGCCCACTGGAGTTCTCTGTCCCCAGTGAAGAAGTTTTCCCACCCCAGTGAATTACTCCCCCCCCCCACAGTGGAGTTCTTCCTCTCCAATGGAATTCTCACCCCTGGCCCCCACCGCTGTGGAGTTCTCCTGCCAGTTCCCCAGTTATCACCATTCGTGCCCCAGGAGAACCCTGCTGCTCCCTTAAAATCCCATTTTCTTGGTTCTCCTTATCACAGAGGTGACAGAGCTGCATTTTAAAAAACCTTGACGAATTCTAAGGAGAAAATAGAAGAGAAAGATTTTATGTTAAAAATAGTCATGTTTCCTTAGTGCCGAGGCTTGCCTCCTAAGCTGAGTGCACTGGTGAGCATTGCTGCAGCTTTTGGGTGACCCGGGGTCCATGTCCTCTTTGCTCTTCCCTGCCCGCCTGCCAGGTTTTCATGGTATCACAGGGCTGTGGGCGCTCCCCTCCTGGGGGAGGAATTGCGCACACTAAGGCTACCCACTTCGGGTTGGCCCACAGAAAGAGGCAGGAGGTGGGGGAGGAGGTGAGGGAAAACTGGCTCCTCCTGCTTTCCTGCCCTGGACAGTGTCTCCGACGCTGCTGTCATTCCTCCCTGTGCCTTCCAGACACACAGGCCCACCCATCACTTGCCACTTGGGCCTCACAGGGTGGTCCCCACCCTTTTCCTTCTTCCTCCCTGCCTGGATGTGGTCCTTTACCCTGGGGCAGGGACCCCTATGTTTGCCCTTTGGCCCTGGCTCACCTTTTCCATCCCTCCTGTGACGAGTACCCTGCCCCACATCTCGTCGTGGTGTCTGCTCTTGATAGGATCCTCATGATGGCACGTTGCATTGCCCTGTGGCTTCCAAAATGTCATCTCATCGTGGTGGCCATGGTCACTGCAGCTGAACGTTATTCTCTTCCACCCTCAAGTGAAATTGGGATTCTTCGCCTCGGATCTAGTTTCTGGCCTGAGAGAGGCACACAGTTTACAAATGCCTCCCACCAGCAACATGATTCATCTTCTAACTTTTCTTTTCTTTTTT
>CAUYQG010183130.1:0-37254 GCA_963574415.1 Tarsius wallacei
GCAATTAATGGCAGTAAATACCTGTCTGGGGATGGGGGGACATTTCTTACAAACAAGGGTGCCTGAATGAGACATATTTGTGTACCTAACCCTTAAATGTACCCCTTAATATCACAATAAAAAAAAAAAAAAAAAAAAAAAGCATGGATTGGTATAAAAAGTTTCCTAAACCATTTAAACTATATAGAAAAAATAGCTTTAGGAGGCTGAGGTGAGTGGATTGCGTGAGCCCACAGGTTCGAGACTGCCTGGGCAACTTGGTGAGACCTCATCTCTACAATTAATCAAAAATTAGCTGGACGTGGTAGCGTGCATCTGTAGTTTCAGCCACTTGGAAGGCTGAGGCGGAAGGATCGCCGGAGCCCAGCAGGTCGAGGCTGCGGTGGCCGGGAGCGTGCCACTGCACTTCAGTCTGGGCGACAGAGTGAGACTCCAACTCAAAAAAAAAAAAAAGAAATCATAATGATAATCACTCTGTTTCAAAGGTGTACAAAGTACACTTGAACTCAATGAACTTTATCAGATTGGCTTGGAGGCCTCAAATGTACATCTCATCCATTACTATATAGAATCAAAAGTAGACTTGGTCAAGAAAATAGTCTTATTTTTTCTTTTGACAGTATTTTAAAACAGGACTACTACTTTGTCCAAAGCACCCTATAAATAGGCCTTTCTTCCCACCTTTCCTTTCCTTTCCTTCTACCCTCCCTTCCTTCATTCTCTTTCAGCAGCTCAGGCTAAGCGTAGCTAACTTGATCAACCTATGGAGGTAGGTGAGGGAGGTGCAGTGACAGACTCTAAGGTGACCCCCAATGATCCCAACCTTCTGGTATTCATACCCTTGTATTAACCCCTCTTCTTGAGTGTGGACGAGACCCATGGCTTGCTTCTAACCAACAGAATATGGCAAAGGGGATGGGATGGTCCTTCCATGATTATGTTACATTGTATTAGACTTCATCTTCCTGATAGACTCACTAGAGACTCTTCTTTCTGGCTGAATGAAGTAGCCATGTTGGAGAAGTCACGGGGCAGAAATTGCAGGGTTAGGAGCTGAGGGAAGCCTCTGGGCAAAAACAACACATTTAAGCTACAGTTGCAAGGAATCAAACGCTGCCAACAACCAAGCAAATGATGAAGTGGATCCTTCCTCAGTCTAGCCTTCAAACGGAAACCCAGCCCTGGATGTCACCTTGACTGATAGTCTCATGAGGCTAAAGACCCAATAAAATTGTGCCTGGACCCATGACCCACAGAAACCATAAGCTAATAAATGTGACTTGTTTTAAGTGCCTACATTTATAGTCATTTGTTATGTAGCAATAGAAAACTAATACAGAAAAACTGTATTAATAAAGCACTTCTTCATGCCCTTAAATCCCTCTCATTTATACAGAGCCTTCCAGAAACAAGGATATTTTCCTCAGCTCCAAAACCAGAGAAATAAGAAGTTGTGGAACCATGCTGCTGTCCGAGCAACCCTAGATTTATGAATGGTTCTAACTTCCATCTGGTTGCAGAAAGGGGCTGGGGTGTCTCTGTTCGTGTTTAGAAGTCCATTTGTTTCCATTCCTTGTCAGCAGTTTGCATAAGTGAGTGGTTTTATTTCTTGCGAGAGAGGAGGGAAAACGCACGAGTTACCCCAGCAGTGGAAGATTTGTCAAATAAAGCTTTTAATAATGGTGCTGTTTGACAGTTTTATAGTTCTTCAACTTCCTGGCCATTTGAAGGTGGTCGGTTTTCAATAAAAATTAAGTCCTTTTCCAAGAGAAACTCAGTCCCCTGTTATTTTAAAACAACTAGTCCAGGGTGCACTGAAGCACCTTAATTCCACCACCGAAAGTAAATCTCCCTCCTTTTCCGTATTAATAACTTGGGCAATCCATCAGCCTGAGACAGACTGTGAGCCTTTTGCACGAGTATATCCAGGTGGCCTGATGAACCACATCTGTAACGAGACTTGCTGGGTGATCATTAGGCTGTTCCTGAAAATAAATGGCCTGGCCTTCTCTGCAGCTTACTTAAGTACGCCAGGGAGGGGCCAGTGGCCTGGACATCATTCTTTAACTTCCTTGGCTTCTTCTAAAGTTCTTCTGGGTCGAAGGAAGTGGTTCAGAGATTAGGCCTTTCAGAAGGAGGTGGCATGTTGGAAAGAACCCAGAATTTGAGCTGAAGACCTTGGTTCTGGAGTGAGCTTCATCACCCCCTAATTGTATGATCATGGGTTCATTTACCTGACTTCTCAGACTTTTGGTTTCTCCATTTGTTGTTGTTGACAGAAGAGTGTTGAAAGGAGAGCGAAAGCATGGGCTTAGAAGTAAGAATTCTGGGGCTCACGTCCTACTTCCATAATCTGCTAGAATTAGCAGGGGTGTGTATTCAGTCCTTAGAATCTCATGAAGATTCAGCTCTATAAAATACTTGGCCAAGTTTTTTCATTCTTTCTAACTGCCCATTCAATGCTAGTTGTTCTATTATTATTATTATTACTCTTATGACTATTGGGTATGCCATTATCATCACAGTAAATTATTATTAAGCCCAGAAATCAGAAATTCATATCAAGTGTAGAGTCCCTGCTTCACCAAGACCCATTCTCTCTGCCCTACCAGAGAAAACATCTAGCTTTCTGGTTCCCATGTAGGACCTAGTAGTCCCACAAAATCAACACCATTGCAACTGGCAGCTTTGAACATCAAATGCTGCTGCAGACCCAGGCGAAACAAAGTTCTGAGGATGAAGACTCGGGGGTGCAGGGGACCATTGCTTTTCCTTATATGCACTGTGTATCATTTGAGTTTCATTTCTACTTTGATTAAAAGTGTGATTTTTATTATAAATGCCAAAATAAATGGCATAAAGGACATCATCTTTATAAGGTACCAAAGATATGCTAGCTGTTACTTGGTTTGACCCACCAAGTCTGAGACTTTCCTCATCGTCTAGGACTGCAGAACCTTCAGGGATCACACAGCAATTTCCCAAATCCAGTTTCTAGGAAACCAATACAGTATGCCCAAATGTTCTTCCTTCCAAAACCTCAAAGGCACCATTCACTACAGGCTCTGTAGCCTCCTGACTCCTGCATCAAGACTCGTCCTCATCTGGTACACAGGTTCCTGCCCAGAACCCCACCAGCGCTAACATCCAGGGCCTGTGAAACCTGCCAGGTATACTCCTGAATAATGCCCTTCTACCTCCAGAGGCTCTTTATTCTTGGTACAAACATGAAGCCCCTGTGTGCTTGGGGCATCCAGAGCTCCCAACTAAGTCCTCATTCATTGCCAAGTGCACCTATTACAGGTGTAAATTGTCATTCTTGTCTTAATCTTCTTCATCATCCCCGTCATTATCCTCTTTATCAAATTACTCTCCTAAACAAGTCAGATTCAGGACTGGGCATGATGACTCACGTCTGGGAGGCTGAGATGGGAAGATCATTTGAGGTCGGGAGTTTGAGACCAGCCTGGGCAGCATAGCAGAATGCCATCTCTACAAAAAAATATAAAAATTAGCCAGGTATGGTGGTGCACACCTGTAGTCCCGGCAACAGGTACCTGTCCAGAAGCCATCAGAGCTAACATCATTAGGCTGAGGTGGGAGGAATGCTTGAGCCCAGGAGTTCAAGCCTGCAGTGAGTTATGATTGTGGCACTACACTCCCACCTGGGCGACAGGCAGGACTCTGTCTCTTAAAAAAAAAAAAATCAAGCCGGGCTAGGTGGCTCAGCCTGTAATCCCACGCCTTTGGGAGGCTGAGGTGAGTGGATTGCCTGAGCCCGCGGGTTCAAGACTCGCCTGGGCAAGCAAGACCTCATCTCTACAATAAATAAAAAAATTAGCCGGGCGTGGTAGCGCGCGCCTGTAGTTCCAGCTACTTGGAAGGCTGAGGCGGAAGGATCGCCGGAGCCCAACAGGTCGAGGCTGCGGTGGCCGGGAGCGGCCACTGTACTCCAGTCTGGGAGACAGAGTGAGACTCCAACTAAAAAAAAAAAAAAAAAATCAGATCCAGCAACACCACTGCTGGGAATTTATCCAAAGGAAAAAAAAACACATTATATCAAAGAGATAGCTGCACCCCCATGTTTACTGCAGCACTGCTAACAATAGTCAATATATAGAACCAAACTAGGTATCCATCATGAATGAATAAAGAAAAAGTGGGACATATACACCACGGGATATTATTCAATCATAAAAAAGAATAAAATCAGCCAGGCTCGGTGGCTCAGCCTGTAATCCCGTGATTTGGGAAGCCGAGGTGAGTGAATTGCCTGAGCCCGCGGGTTCGAGACCCGCCTGGGCAACCTGGTGAGGCCTCATCTCTACAATAAATCAAAAAAATTAGCTGGGCGTGGTAGCACGCGCCTGTAGTTCCAGCTGCTTGGAAGGCTGAGGCGGAAGTATCGCCAGAGCTCAGCAGGTCGAGGCTGCGGTGGCCGGGAGCGGCCACTGCACTCCAGTCTGGGCGACTGAGTGAGACTCCAACCCAAAAAAAAAAAAAAGAATAAAATCATATAATTTGCAGCAACATGAATGAAACTGGAGGACACTATGTTAAGTGAAGTAATCCAGGAACAGAAAGTTGGACACCACATGTTCTCACTCATGTGGAATCTTAAAAAAAAAAAAGTGGATCTCATAGAAGGGAAAAGTAGAACAGAGGCTACCAGAAGCTGAGAACAGAGTAGGGGAACAGGAGGGGAATGGAGAGATTTGTTAAAGGTTACAAAATTATAGCCAGATAAAAGAAATAAGTTCTAATGTTCTATGGCACTGTAGGATGACTATCGTGAACAAGAATATATTATATAGTTTCAAATAGCTGGGAGGATATTGAATGTGTCCAGCATGAAGAAATGATCAGTGTTTGAGAAAGCAGATATGCTAATTACCCTGATCTGATCACCAGACATTACATGTACTGTAACGTCCCCATGAATATGTACAATTATTATGTGCCCATTTAAAATAAATAAGTAAAAAGAAGTCAGATCCCTCCACGTGAGCGCCTGGCAACCACTTATTTTCTTGCCACGGTGAGTTTAAATAGCTCCGTGTGCCCCATTCTTAGCACTTGTCTTTCCAGGCTGGAAATGCAGAATAGCTACAGGTTGTATTATATTAAGATAATTTTTTAATTAAGCTTTTGACTCTCAGGCATCCTTTTCCACCTCAGCCTTTTGCCTCCCCTGGACACTCTTTCCCAGACCCCCACTGTCTGCAGAGGAGTTGACTCTTCCCAGGTCTCTGTCCTGCTTGAAACAATAGGGTTCCATTATGATCACCCTCTGTCATTCTTTCCTGGAATCTAATTTGATTTTTCCCTTCCCTTTGTTAGTCGAAATCACATCATAAAAATCTCCCCTAGTGCAATCACTTTTCATCGGCACCAATCCCAACGGGCATTGTGATGAGGCTTGATGGAAAAGTGGCTCTCTACTATTCCACACAGAAAATAAATATTTGACTTGCAACCAAGACTTTATTTATGAAATGAATTAACTCATACAACTTCCTGGAGGGGAAGTGAAGGGGAGATCTCCAACTTCCTATTTATGGTGCGGGTCAATTCATCAGCTGTTCTCACAAAGGAATCCTGCTCCTGAAACTGTTTTGGGATTCCAGCAGGGCAGAGGTTCATAAAGTGTAGCCAACAAACTGCCCTAAATTAGAATCTCCTGGTGCACCTAATAAAAATTCAGATTCCTACACCTAGCTTCAGGCCTACTGAGTCCAAATCTCTGGTAGATCAAACCTGCAAGTCTACAATTTCAACAATAGGGCAATGGTTCTCAAATTTTAGTGTGATCAGTTAAGATGCTGACTGGAGGGAGGGAGAGGTGGTCCCAAATAGATATTTCCTGAGTGAAACAAGAAAGGGGAAATACTTGGTATCCCATCAGACACTTGAGTTACAGCACTATATAAGCAGGCATGAAGACATTTCTCTACTTCCAAATGAATAGCTTCTTCATACAATGAACCTTTATTTCCTTCCTATCTTTGCTACACTCCAAATCCTATGGCTTGAGGGTGAATTTTGAAGAACTTTGCCTCCTTGTGGAATTCTAATTGGCCTTCTCAAATGCTGGACACCAGAACTCAGGGAACATATTTAATTGCTCAGAATTTTTAATAGACACACAAATACATACATGTACACACACAAACTCATATTTATAGGTATATATGGTATAAAGGTAGATATATAGATATTTATACACCTATATATAAATAAAAACATTGATTCTGCAGTCTTTAAGCCATTAGTATTACTGATTGATATTGGTATACAAAGTAATACATTATACAGCATTTCAGTTATTATTCGTGTTTTCCTAAGGTCAAAAGACATCCTATAAGGACTTATTTCAGCCTTGTGAAGGAAACCAGAAGATAAAAAGTTGATGAAAACTCAGAAGGAGCCAGAGAGTTCTTTTTTTGTTTTTTTCTAAGTTATGGGGTATAATTCAGGGTTCAGTATACGAATGGTCATTGTGCAGGTAGAGTTTGGGCCTCACTTTTGTCCTGACTTGACCTGGTTTGAGATCAGATACCCTTATTGATGAGGTGTGCCCCCCTCACTCCCCTGGCAGTTTCTCTAAATGCGCCACTGAAAAGACATAGAATGGCAAAGTAGATAAAAAATCATGACACAAAAATATGCTGTCTCCAGGAGACTCATCTCACCAGAAAGGACACTCACAGACTCAAAGTAAGGGGATGGAAAACAAATTTTCAAGCAAATGGAACACAAAAGTAGTTGCAATCTTAATATCAGACAAAATATCTTTTAAGCTATCAAAAATTTTAAAAGATACAGAAGGTCACTACATAATGAGAGCTCTTAAAATCCTGGGGAGAAGCTTGCTTTTTCCAATTGCACCAATTTTTTCTGAGACTCTCCTCTGGACCCTACAAGGGTATTCGTGGTTTAAGCTGAGAAGTCCTAGAGAATCTTCTCACCTCACTGATTTGATATATTTCACCCTGTTGGTTCTGAAATGCTTGACAACCTCAGATTCAACTTGGCTTTTATCATTAACAAAAACTGATTATATAATACTCTAACCAGAGGCAGTATTAAAACAATGCTATAATTAATATCAAGTATGCAGATTTTTCTTAAGTCATTTCCTTATGATAAATTTCAGAGGTACCAGTTTGGGGAGTAAAAATTAGAATTATTTGTGTGACTTTTGATGCATATCATCCTGTAGCTTTTCCAAAAGTGTCTTGCCACTGTATAAGTTTCCATTGCTATTCCAAACAAATTGCCACAAGTGTAATAGTTTTGACCAACACAGATGTGTTACCTTACATTTCTATAGGTTAGATGTCCAACATGGGTCTCCCTGGGCTAACATGAAGGGGTCTGGAGGTTCTAGGGAGGAATTCGTGTCCTTTCCTTTTCTGATTTCTACAGGCCACCCACATTCCTTGGCTAATGGCCCCACCTTCCGTCTTCAAAGCCATCAATGAAGCATCCTTCTGTCCTCTTCTACCTCTCTATTCCAAAGTTAAGGACCCTTGTGATTACACTGGCCCCACTCAGATTATCCAGGATAATCCTTTGTTTTTAATTCACCTGATTAGCAACCTTAATTTTATCTTCAACCTTAATTTCCCTTTGTCATGTAAGGTGATATATTCGCAAGTTCCAAAGACTTGGATATGGACATCTTTGGGGATCATTATTCTGCCCACTTAGTACTTCTATCTATAAGCATACAAGTGGGATGCATTCACTAAAAGCTTAGCATCTTAGAAACTAGGTACTGAATAGTACCTTGTCACAGGTGAGGCCCTGGGTAGCAAAGCGTGAGATGGAGATTAGTGGACAGGATACTTATCAGAAGGGACTCCAGGGGCAACACCCGGTGAAGGATGGAAGAAGTCAGGATGGGGCAGAGAGAAACTTGAGGCTATGAGGCAGATCCAATAAAGGGCTCAGGCCACTCAGCTCTGGAGCTAGGAGGCCCATCAGATCTTCCCAAGGTAGAGAAGGGTGCCAGGCCTATATGCCCTTACACTGATCAGTCACTGGATGAGGGCACCCCGAAGAAGGGGAGTCACATGGGGCAAGGCAGGTTGTCTCATCTGAGGCTCACCCTGGGGTACTCTTACAGCAGCCAAGGGAACAAGGCCCTCATCAAGAGCGTGCATCTGAGCTGTGCATCACAGCAAGGACACCTACTGCAAAGAGACAAAATGCATTTTTTTTAATGCTGAATATAAAATATCGTACTGTCTCTCTTCTTAAACTGGGCCTCTCTCATCAGACTTTCCACCTCTGTCCCCAGCCTGGCACTTTGTCTCAGGTTTGCTGCCCTCACATGACAAGAGCAACAAACACTTTCCTTTCCCAGGTCAACTTCTTTCTCATTTTTCAGAACTTCATCCACACCTAAGTTTTCTTCTTTTTTCTGGATGCGTCTTTCTTCTTCATCTGGTCCTCTTCTGCCTTTTGTAATGGAAACCTATGATCCCATTTGGTGCCTTTATTTCTTTTTTTTTTTTTTTTTCAAGCTAACACTGAAAGCGTGACCTGACTTTTCCAAAGCAAGGCAGACAGTTTTGAACCACGGCCGACATAGGTTAAGCTCTGCTAAACTCCATGACACGAGGATTATAAATTAAAGGTCAATCCACTCCTTCACATGGTTGCTATTGGGGGAAAAAAACCCTTGAAATGTACTAAATTCAGATGAATTGGAATCTTATGTCAAGGTTACAGAAGAAACGCTAGTGTTGGAATAAAGATCTGTTTCCAAGAGCTCATTTAGACAGAGCCTGACCCTGGTGATTCATCTCTGACCCAGCCTCCTTAATCAGACATTTGTTCATCCTCCTGCCTGTATCACAGAGGTTGTCTGAGAGCCCCCATCCACTTCTGCCCCCCAGCTCATTGCTCAACCCTGTGGCAGGCAGGGTCTGTTTGACTCAAGGAGATTTTGCAAAGCTTCACCAAGAAGTGAGTTTCCATCTCCCCAGGCGGCAGTGCTCAGAGTGACAAAGGGCTGACCCCCCAGGTCAACAGCCATGAGTGAGCACAGCCCTGTTAGCACCAGAAAACACTAACGAGGGACCTGGCTCTGCCAAGCCAAGAGACATTTTGCCACCCTGGGTTAAGTCGTTTGACTGAAATATGACATAGACCCAGCTAGGAATGCATTACTACTAACAGTGACTTCCATTTGCATTTTACAAGACACCAGCATGCATATTATCTCATTTGGGTTCATCGACAATCCAGTCAGGTAGGTGGAGCAGGATTATTATTTGTATAACAATTGTATTTGTTTCTTTGTGCAAGATAGCATGTATACAACGCTGCCATCCTGCTCTCATCCAGACGAGAGTATAGACACATGCAACCAAAAGAACCAGGTTGACCCTGAGACTACCACAAATACCCCCAGAATTCAGAAGGTGGTGCAAAACACGCCTTCCCCTCCCTCACCTTTAATGAAATCAAAATGCCCCTTATTCTCCATCTTCCTCTTACACATATCTGCCATTTCTCCCCTTTAGTACTTATATCCTACCTGGGCTTTGGCATAGAAATTAATTTTGTTCCTGGAAGACTTAGCAAGCAAAACTCACTTTCCCTGGGTCTTTTAAAGCCCCCACCTCCATTCTTTCTTCTCTGAGCCAGGAGACACACTTGCCTCTCAGTCTGAAGCCAGCAAATCCCAAATATCCCACATCCAGAATGAAGTAAACACGAAGGACAAGCCTCTCTCTCCATAATTTTGATCACCATTCATAGCATAGAATCACTGAGCTGGATGCTGAAGACCCCACCTACCAGTGGTGACAATGGAGAGAAAACAAGACCCTCCCTTTCCAGGTTTGTTTTCAGTTGAAAATGTGCGAGAAAGTGGGAAAAATGCCAATAGTCTCGCCATTCAGTGATTATCCGTTGCTAAATAAAATTTGAAGGAGGTCATTGATTTGGAGTCAGCTCCTGCACTGGGTCCAACAGGTCAAACCAATATGGAGCCATTCATACTAAATGAAACTGATCAACCTGGGAGTCCACTCAGAGCTGAGTTTGGGTTAGTTACAGCAGCTGAACTTTACTCAATCGTAGGCAGCCCACTGATTCTAATAAGTCAAAAACATGAACCTGTAACCAATTAAGCTGTTCTTTTGCCCCACTTCCATTTTCTGTCCATAAGTTTTGCCTGACCATGAAGTGGGTAGGTGCTCTCTGAACTTGTTCTGGTTCTGAGGACTGCCTGATTTACAACTCTTTTGTTGTTGTTGTCCAAATAAACTCTGTTAACATTTCAATGCCATTTTTTCTTTTTTTTTATTATTCAATATTTTTTATTATGCTATTGTGGGGTACAGTTAAGGGTTAGGTATACAAATTTTTTTAAACCAAACAGGAACCGTACCGTGTATTAATTTTCATCCTACTTTTCTGTACTTAATTATTGGCTGTAAGCATTTCTACCATGCCATTAAATATTCGCTAAAAATGTGACTTTTTTTAATGGCCATGATATCCCATTGTCTGGAGGCACTGTGATTTATTACGATTAGAATGTCTCCCAATGCTACCTTTGCAATCTGTGTAAATGGCACCCCTGGAGTTGTGCGGCAAGAAGGCCTATTAATTATTTGCCATTATAAGTGGCCATGGTTGTTTTTACTTGTTAAGAAACTGAAGTTGAGGCAGCCTTAGTCGTTTGCCCTTTTAACTTCAGTGAGCAGAAAATCCAACTGTCTTGGTCAGCTCAGGCTGCTGTAACAAGATACCATAAAGTGGAAGGATCAAACAACAAATATCTATCTCTCACAGTTCTGGAGGCTGAAAGTTCAAGATCAGGGTGCCTGACTGGGTCCCAGTGAGGATCCCCTTTCGAGTTGCAGACTGCTGGCTTATTGTATCCTCATATGGTGGGAAGAAAGTGAGAGAGCTCTCTGGGGTCTCTTTTATAAGGTCACTAATCCCATTCATGAAGGCTCCATTCTCATGACCTAATCACCTCCCCAAAGCCTCATCTCCAGATACTGTCACATTGGGGGTAAGGATTTCAACATATAAACTTCAACATATAAATTTCAAGCCATGAAGACCCCACCAACCTAGGTTATTTGACCCTGAAGCCAATGTTTTTGCACTATTAAAAAAAAACCTTGAAATTACTATTTCCACTTTGTCAGGTACATTAGGAGAGAGGTAAGAAAGAAGGATAGAAGGAAGGAGGGCGAAAGGTAGGGATGGAAGGAACAGGCATAACCACCTACAACCTGCCAAGTGTTCTCTCTGCATTATCTCCTGAAATCCCCGCTCAAATTTGTGAAGTGAATGGATTTCTTCCCATTCTAGAGTTGAAGAACCTGAGACTCAAAAAGGCTAAAAAAATGTTCCAGGGATTTGACAACCAGCCAGTGGCAAAGTAATTACAACTAGCCTTCACTGAGGGCCTACTAGGTACTGAGCAGGAGTTCTCATATGGCAGGCACAGTATTCAACCCATCGTGAAGCATTATAGAATTACAGAAGCTAAGTAAGTTGAATGACTCACAGAGCTAAACAGTGGCACTAGACTTTGAACACTGAGGTCTGCTCCCATCCACCCACACTCCTATCAGTCACCCATTTCAGTGCTGTCCCACCAGCTTCCAAGCCGTGAAGACCCCACTAATATTATTCTTTGCGGATTACACCCATATCCCCCAGGACACCCTCATCTTCTATGTTCTCTGTGATGAGTATATCAGTACATTGTGTGTGGCTATGAAGGAGTAACTGAGGCTAGGTAATTTAGAAAGAAAAGAGGTTTATTTTTGCTCACGGTTCTGCAGACTGTACAGGACGCACGGTGTAGGCAGCTGCTTCTGGTGAGGGCCTCGGGAAGCTTACAATCATGGCTGACGGAGGAGAGAAGCTGAAGTGTCACGTGCTGAGAGCAGAAGCCAGAAAAAGGAGGTGCCAGGCTCTTTAAAACAACCAGTTCTCGTGTGAACTCATAGAGAGAGAACTCACTTATTACGGACAGCGCCAAGCCATCTATGAGGGATCCGCCCCCATGATCCAATCACCTTCCACCAGGCCCCATCTCCAACACTGGGAATTACATTTCAGCATGAGATTTGGAGGAAACACATCCAGATTATATCGATGAGTCACCTCTACATGCAGGTGGCTCACATGGAGGCCAAGCTCCAGAAACTCGAGCTCCCTCTCCCAGCAATTTCTCTCAGCTGCCAGTCCCACTCCCCCTCCCCTGACAGTTTCCCACTACTGCCAATCGCTTTCTTATAGTAGTATAATTGTTCAAAATCCGCTTATGAGTGAGAACATATGGCACTCTGTTCTTTGTTTCTGTCACTTTTTATTATTATAAAGATGTGGGGTACAATTCAGGGTTAGGTATACACACATTGATTATGCAGGTACCCTTGTTGATGAGGTATGCCCCTCTCTCCCCTAGCAGTTTCTCTCAACTGCCAATCCCACCCCACCCCTCCCCTGACAATTTCCCACTACTGCCAATCACTTTCTTACAGTATTCAACCAAGTCTGACCAGCACTAGCATCGTGCCTGATGGGATGGTAAGTGCAGGGGTAGGAGTGTGTGTGCTTACCCAAGATTAAGACTCCAGGAGAGTCAGGCTCGGTGGCTCAGCCTGTAATCCTGCGCTTTGGGAGGCTGAGGTGAGTGGACTGCCTGAGCCCACAGGTTCGAGACCCGCCTGGGCAACTTGGTGAGACCTCATCTCTACAATAAATCAAAAACTAGCCGGGCGTGGTAGCACACGCCTGTAGTTCCATCTACTTGGAAGGCTGAGGTGGAAGGATCGCAGGAGCCCAGCAGGTCGAGGCTGGGGTGGCCGGGAGCGGCCACTGCACTCCAGTCTGAGTGACAGAGTGAGACTCCAACTCAAAAAAAAAAAAAAAAGACTCCAGGAGAAGCCGGGCTCTATCTGGGGTTTGGGTTTGCTTTATTTTCCCTAATTATTGTATTGCCCTACCCTGTCTAAGTATCCTTCCTCTTCTCTGAAGGAAAGCTATAGATGCTGTGAAATCCTCTTTCTTGAGTGATTGTGAAGTGACCCCACCTATTCACTCATCTGTAACTGTCTACAGATTAGTGGGAGGAGGGGTTCCTCCAGTTCCACTGACTCATGATTCCAAAACCCAAAGGATGGCCAAGAAAGATCAGGGCTGGCCCAGACCCCATTCAGTAACGATAGCAATAATAACCACGAACATTTATTGGGCTGCAGCTGATGCACCCCAAGATCTATACCAGGAAACAGAAGCTACCTTGTTTTAATTCTCTGTAGAAGTCAGTGCTATGAGTATTATCATTATTAGAATCATCCATTTAAAGGATGAAAGCCCAGAGCCTGAAGAAGGGAAGTATCTTGGTCAAAGCCACCATGTAGGAAACAGTATCTGAGCCTGATCTGCTAAACAGAAAGCCCAAGCTCTTGAATATCATCAAAGTCATCTCAATCAGCAGAAACTTTGGACTGCTCTCCCCAGCTGAATTTGAGCTTTAGTTCCAGGAAATGAACTGGTCTTCTTCCCCTGCCTGAATTCTCAAAGTGACTCCTCTCACTCACCACCCCATGCTCAGAACCTTCTAGAATATCCTTACAGTAATACTTTGAGGGTATATAAGACACTGATACTCTATATCATTCGCCATCCTGTTTCTCAGAATTTTCCAGAACATCCTGCCAATAATACTCTGAGAGTATTTGAAATACTGATACTCTGTAGCATCCCTGTCTAATTAAAATATAATGTGAGCCACAGATGTCATTTTAAATTTTCTGGGAGCCACATTAAGTGAGTAAAAAGAGACAGGTGTTTATTATGTTTTATTTAACCCAATAGATTCAAAATATTATCATTGCAGTGTATGCCACCAACCACATTTCAAGCACTCAACAGCCAGGTGTGGCTACACCCGTTAGCGTACCGGAAACATATAGAACAGTACAACTCTATGGGATGGAATTTGGTGTATACTAAATAAACTGGAAATTGTATTTAAATGCAAATTTCTGAGGCCCATCCTTAGAAGTTCTGATTCAGTAGGTCAGCAAAGAGACTTAGGGATGCACATTTTTAACAAGTTTTCCCAAGTGACTCCAATAAGAGTAGTCTGCAGAACACTCTTGGAGAAACTCTGGTGTAGGAAATTATTCAGGACAAAGCAGAAGGTTCACTTGACCCTCAGGGCACCAGAATAACCGGAGTCACCATGGGATCGCTGTAACAGTGTCTACATCCCCAAGGGGAGTGACCACTGCAACTTTCACTGTTTGTCTTACACTCAGCGGGTGAATTTGATATGTGCATGGGATGATGGCATCCCAGATGAACAGGATATAAGGATGTTGGGTTGGGCCCATTTGTTCTCCCATCACAACCCACTTCTTCAAATGATGTTTGAGGTAAAAGTATTAATAATTCCAATAAAATGAGGAAGGATCTCAGGCAGAACCTTACTGCTTTCAAAGCAAGACAACTTTGAATGGCTGTTCATCTACATAATGGCTTCTCTTTTATTCAGGTTTACTAACTGGGTAGGAATACTTCCCATACACAAACATGCCTCCAGGCTTGGACTCAGTAAAACAAGGATAAAGATAGGAGTGGTCAGATGTCTGACTTTTCCCCAACCTAGTGTTTCTTAAAGCATGATCTGAGGACCAGACAGGGCAGTGATGCTAGGCATGCAATAGACTGTCCTGCAAATTCACATTGTCCTTCTCCAGAGACAGAGCCACATGGTCAGGGTGCATACCCAGAATCCCCAAGGTCCAGGACACCCTCATACACTGACCCTGGGTAATCCTGATGCAGGGGATGAGGGTGAAACCAACAGAACCTATATAGACCCCACTGACCTCATCAACACAAAACTACAAAATTTGGTAACACCTCGCCTTTTTCTAAAACTTTAATTATACGTGCAATATGATCACATTTCCAGTTATAAAATATTTTAACAAATACAAGTAAATCGAGTAAAACTTAAAAGTTCCCTCACTTCTTCTCTAAATACACTCTTCCCCAAAGGTAACCACTTTTAATAGCTAAATTCGACTTCTTCTGGCGTAATTTCTATGCATGTAAATATTAAAGATGTTATACAAAGATTTTTTTGTTTTGTTGGTAGGATAATACATACACGCTGTACTACGACTTGCATTGTCGCTTAAGTAAAATGTCTTAGACATTACAACACACCAGCTCTAGAGACTAAATGTAACTCCGCCTCTTTGTTCTTAATTGAACAGCGGTATCCTATCGTATAAAAGTTCCATATTTGATTTAACTTTTCTCCTCTTTATTGATGAGCATCTAAGTCTGTGCACACATGTGTGTGTGTTGCTATTACAAGCAATATTGCAACAAACTTCACCGTTCAAGTCTGCCATAGGCTTAAGGAATAATGAGAGAATAACTATCAATCCTGAGCCCACAGGGCCTCATCCAAACTATGAATCTTTTGGGGAACCAATTCCCTGACTCTCTTCCATCTGTATCTACTTGCCAGCACCAGCTCACCTTAGTCTGCCCCCTCACCAGGAACATCCAAATCACATTCCAGCCTTGATGTCTAGGCTTATCACCCCCAATCCCAGAGAGAAAGGGTCTCCTTCCTGTCCCCATCCCAAGACCCACTTTGTTTCCCAGTTTAGTACGTACCTTGCACCCTAAAAAGTTAACCAGGAAAACATTCATTATTTTCAAGTGCCATAGCCCTTGCTCCACAACAAAAGACAGCAGTCTGACACCAGGGCTGGCACAGGTCACTAAGTTCCTTGCCCTCGACACATTTATTATGCCCCTTTTGCAAGTGTTAGGAACCTGAGACACAGGGCTCAACAAGAGAGAACTTGGCTACTGTCTCCGTGGAGCCTTTAATCTAGTGGGGGAGATATAACCCCCCTCCCAAAAAAGTAAACTAATAAGCAAATAAAGTCCAATCTGTGATTGTTTATCATATCAGAAAGAAGCAGAAACCAGACTAAGGGAGAATGGCTGGTGGGTGTGAGGTCCTTCTTTAGATGCAGTCATAAGGATTGGGTTTCTGAGGAGACACTTTAGCTAAGATTTCAGCAATGATAACGGGCCAATTATATGGATGGGGGGGGGTTGGAAGGAAAAAAGGCTCCAGGCAGAAGGAACAACATGTGCAAATGGCATCTTGTGGGGGGGAAAAAAAAGACACATTTTAGGAGCTCTGGAACAATGTGTTTAGAGCCAACCCAGGGAGGAAAAGAACTTGGAGATGGGGGCAGGAGATTAGATTACTGACGGCTTTGTAGGTTGTGGAGAGGAGTTTGGATTTCATTCCCAATGTGTGATGAAAAGACTTTTAACCAGGGAGTATCGTCATCTTCTTAACATTTTAAAAGATCATTTTAACTGCAGTGGGGAGCACATTAGGAGAGGGAGCTTATACAAGGGGAGGCAGGGAACCAGTAAGAAGACTATTGAACTTGCTAACTGGTTAACTACTAAGCTGTACACAAGTCAAATTCTTTTTTAAAAAAAAATCTCATTTAGAACATCAGCAGTGAAATTTGGGGTGTGCTGGGTCAAATTCCATCCATTGTTTCTCTAACATAATATGCGTGAGGCTGGTCCTCCCCACCACAATCATCCTACCATGTTTAAGCTGCAAACAAGGGCTTAACCAAGATCACATACATGCATGCACCCCCTCACGACCATTTCCAGGAACACAGCAGTCTATATTCAGATGTAGGACAAAAAATGTCAAACGTTAAGATGGCTCAATTCTGCCACTCTATCCATTAGTAAACCTAACATCTCTTTCTGAAGCATCTGCATTATGGTTACTTTGCTGTACTTAGGGGTTTTCCAAAATTGTGGGAGGTATTTACCTGGCATCTGTGCAGTTAGTTAGGCCCTCCAAAATGGCCCTTCCAAAGGAAATGAAAGAACTGTCCGTAAAGCAAATTTCAAACTCCTCCTAAAAAATAAAAACTGATTATCACCCCTAGATTGGCAATTCTTTCCAGACTTCAAAAGTTGAACTCCAATCTTCACCTGACATCCTGTTACTCTAAAGTGCCAATATGCTAATGAGAACATGTAGCAGGCAGACTGGTCTTGTTTTTCTGAATATCTTTGCAGATGGTTGTTTTTTGCTACGTCTGGAAAACATTCTCATTCAGAGGTGTTGCTTTCTCGGTGGGCCTGCATACAGTTCAGGTTTGGGATTTCTGGTTAATTTCTGGATATGCAAAAGCAACTAGACCACTTTGACCACTTCTGACATGAATCCATTAGCTTCGAAAACATGAGCATCCATTGGCTGTTGAATGCCAGCTCATTTAGAAGCAGGAAACATTGGACAATGCTTAAAGTCTATCTTCTCTTGGCAAGCCATTGACTACCACAGCTGGTTAGAGTCTATTTTGTATGTTTCCGGTCAAAGCCATGGCCACTGTTAGATATTCCTGAACGGTATTAAGAAACATGGAATACAACATAAACCAAATGGAAGGAAATATTAGGTCTTTTATCTGAGGTCAACAACATCCTAAGCTAGCGGGCTCAAGTGATATCTTTGCAAATCAGGGATGATTTGCAAGTGATGCTGTCTTCTTCATTGCTCTGATGCTGGGATAGTTTCTAGGTAAGCAAAGTTAGTGGATGAGGAAGGAAAGGATGAGCAGAGGAGGTAGGAGGCGCAGGTCTCTTGGTTGGGGCAGGAGTCATTGAAAGAGGTCAGTTGTCAAATGGCAGCCTGATTGGTTGGGGGCTCTCTTGGGATTCAGTCTGAATGTGTTGTCATCCATCATGGGTGACAGCACCCATCCAATAAACCCCTCCTTCCTAAGCATTTGTAGCACAGCCTCTGTTTCTAAATCCATAAATCAGATGGTAAACAGGAGTGATATCTCTCCTTTCTCCTCCACACACAATTCTTTTTGGTCCTGCACCAATCTGTAGGACCAGGTAACATGCTTGTACTTTGCTCTTCAGTTTTCTGGGATCTTTCTTCATCATTCCACAGCCATTGCCACCAATGTTGATAATTTTCATTTATGCCATGTGAAATATTTTACATTTATTATCCCAGTCAGATCATCCCCATTTTATATAGGAAGAACTGGAGATCCTAAGTCAATTCACACCAGTTTATACAACAGCCAGCAGTGATAAAAGAATCTGCACATAACACCCTTTACAGCACTGCACCTAACAATGTTTTCATTGGACAATATGATAGGTAAAACAATGCCTTGTGTCTTTCCAATTTCCATTTCTTTGATGCCTATTAAAGATGAACATTTTCTTCATAAGCTTATGGACTATTTTTATTTCTCACTTTGGAACGTAACTTATTTATGTCCTTTGTACATTTTTCCTTCAGATGTTTAAAGATGTCTTTACATCATAAAATTATTAATCTTGGCAATATTTCTTGCAAAACCCCCTCCTCAATTGTCTCTTACCCTTTCATTTTGCTCAGCGTGCTTTGTTGTATAAAAAGTTCTCCATTTTTTAAGTCGAATCCATTAATATTTTTCTTGGTGGTTTTTTTCTTAGTTTTATGCTTAGAAAAATCCTACCTCAAACTGTTATATACATTTATTTTATTTGATTCTATTTTACAGATGTTTTAGATTTATCTGTTTAATTCATTTGGAATGTGTTTGTGAACATAATATGATAGTGAAAATCTAGATTGATTGCTTCTTTTCTCCTGAACAATCCATTTTTTCTAACGTGACTTCTTAAATGTCCCTGTTTTCCATTGCCTCATGACGCATTCTTTGTCACGGTCTCACACGATACACATGCTCAGGTTTTAGTCCACAGTATTTCATTTGTCCCACTGATTATTCCTTGTACCAATAACACATTGTTTCCATTGTTTTGGCCTTTAAAAAACATTTTGTGACTTGGTTGGGCAAGTTCTTCATTTTTCTTTTTTCAAAATGCTTTTGGATAATTTCATTCATTAATTCTTCCTGATGGACTTTAGTATGACTTTGCAAGATCCTTAAAGGTCCCAGTAGAATTTTGATTGAAATATTGTAAACTAGCTGGGCTCAGTGGCTCAGCCTGTAATCCCGTGCCTTGGGAGGCTGAGGTGAGTGGGTTGCCTGAGCCCACAGGTTCGAGACCTGCCTGGGCAACTTGGTGAGACCTCATCTCTACAGTAAATCAAAAAATTAGCCAGGTGTGGTAGCGCGCGCCTGTAGTTCCAGCTACTTGGAAGGCTGAGGTGGAAGGATCTCCGGAGCCCAGCAGGTTGAGGCTGCAGCGGCTGGAAGCGGCCACTACACTCCAGTTTGGGCAACAGAGTGAGACTCCAACTCAAAAAAACAAAAGAAAATGCTAAAAAAAAGAAATGTTGTAAACTAATACTCTAAGAAAGGGATTGGCAGAGACTGTCGGGGCGGGGCAGAGTGGGGGAAGACACAACAACAATAAGCATACCTGATCTCAAACCAGGCAAAGTAGGGACCAAAGGGAGGCCTAAATTTTACCTGTATGATGACCACTTGTATACCTAATCCTGAATTGTACCCCACATCTTTAAAAAAAAATTAAATTTTAAAAAAAGATATTGCGAACTTATATATAATTTCTAAAATAAATGACCCCTTGACAATATTTAATCTTCTCATTTTAAAAAGAAGCATATTCTTTCAAGTATTCCCCTCAGTCAAATTATATGTAATTATTCACATAAATGACACACATTTTCTATTGTGGTTACTGTACTTCTAAGTGTCTGTCTTGCAACTATGGACAAATTGAGTTTTTTTCCTGCTATGACTTCTAATTAATTATTGGTGATACTTTAAAGGTTTTGCTTATATATTTGTCTATCCACTTCACTGAATTTCTTACTAATTCTAAAAAGTTTAATTATCTTCAGCTTTCTAGGTGTTGATTAATGTAATCTATAAATAAACAACATCTAAGAGTTCTTTTTTTAATAGTTGTACCTCTTATTTCTGTTTCATATTTTATTACATTATCCAAAACTTCCAAAATAATTAGGGCAGAAAATATCTTTAGGAATCTTTATAATTTTAGTGGGAATGCTCTGTGTTTCTCTCTTAACAAAGATGTTGGCTTCTTAGTCTAAATGAACATTTTATCATGTTAAAAAGTATCCAGTTACTCCTAACTTTGATTAATTTCCTTGAGTAATTGGTGTTAGATTTTATCTAGTGGGATTTTTTTGACATTTCGGTCTATCATAGTATTTATTAGACTTAAAAATAAGATGCATTACATTCAAGTTAGTTTAAAAGATACTTTAATGTATATTTCTTAAGTAATATTTTTCTCATAATATATTTAGCATTGTGCCCAGAACAGAACAGGGACTTACAAATTCCTGCTATTGTCATTAATATTATTTATCAAAGACTAGCATGAAGTGGCATCTGTTGTCACTCTATCAAAGAGGAAGAATTACCATGAGTTTCTTTCTCGTTATGCTTCTTTCTGTTTTCTCCAATACATATCTTGTCTTTCAAAAAGTGTATCAACATTCATAATGAATTTTATTGCTAGTTCTTTTATGACAAAATATTCTTATTCTTGAGCTTTCTATTTTGACTATCCTTCCAGATGGCTGGAATGCATCTTGAAGTATTGTATTAAAGAAATAGCTAGATGTTTTTTCTAAGTCATTGCATATCCTAGAATAACCAATTACTTGAGCATAAAAAAAAGTTTAAAAATTAAAAAGCTTTTTCAGCAGTGGTCTATCATGGCGAACAAAAGAGAGATTAGCCAGTGGCAAATGCTCTGGAGGGAAGAGAAATAAAAACCATTTTTCCTCAGCTGTTTATAAATATCAGGCTTCCCCTGTTCGAGACATCCAAATAATTGTACAGTTCTCAACTCAGCTCCATCAGTCTTATGATTAGTGGAATTTTCTTGTAGATTTTGACAAGAGCTTCAGTGTCATTTTGGGCTTTCGAGGTTATATGAGTTTTCATTTTTCTATGTCTTCTTAGGGTCTTTTAATACCAAGTTGGAAAAGACTGTGTCCGGGATCATTTTTAAGCAGGAGCCCATTGATCATGTTCGATAAGGCACTATATAATTTTTGGCAGTTTAGAAGAGTAGGAGCATTGAATTCAGACAGACCTGGGCCTGTGTTGAGATCTTTTTGCTTTATGGAACAGAAAACCCAGATTAAGGTGGCTTAAGCAATAAATAGAATTCATAGAAGCACATGACTAAAACTTTCAGAAGAGGGTTTCAGGTAAGGCTTCTACTAGTGGGACCAACAATATCTTCAAAGTCCCAGTGTCTGTCCATCTTTCTTCTCTGCCTTCCCCAGGACACTGGACACTGCCTCATGGCAGCAAATTGCCTGTAGGAGCATCTGCCTTTATATCTTCATATCATATCTTCCAGGAAAAGAAAGAATTTTTTGAAGGCTTCTGCAATTTCTCTAGAAGGATCAAAAATTATCTCCTTGCATCTTAGTGGCTCTTGTGGAATGTGATGCCTATCCCAAAACCAGTCACTGTAGCCAGAAGCTGGAATGCATTGGTTTGGACTAATCATTGCCCTCCCCCGACACAGAAGTGAGTCCCACCCAAAGTGCACAACTGAAAGAAACAAGATGCTAAGTTGCCCAAGGAAAAATCATTACTCCATGGGCAGAGGAAGGGGCAATGGTTGATGGGGCAACCAATAAGCATCCAATTTGTGTGAGAATCCTCTCATCCCATTAGGATTCTGTTGATTCTAAGTAACAGAAACCCACTGTATTAGTTAGCTACTGCTGCATAACAAATTACTCCAAAACATAGTAACTCAGAGCAGCAATCATTTATTATTTCACAGTTTCTGTAAGTCCGAATCAGAGTCTCTGATACGGTTGCAATGAGGATGTCAGCTGAGGCTGCATTCATCTGAGGGTTAGGAAATCCCCTTACAAAATGACTCACTCATGTGGCTCATGGCAGGAGGCCTCAGTGACTTAGTATGTGGCACTCTCCACAGAGCTGCCTGAGCATCCTTACAACGTGGCTGCTGACTTTCCCCTAAGGCGTAGTCCAAGAGAGAGAAAGAGCAAACAGAATACTGCAATGCCTTTATAATCCAGTCTTCAAAGTTGCACACTTTCACTTTATCGGAGCCATTAAGTCCAGTTCAAACCACGGGGAAGAAAAATTAGACTCTACTTCTTGAATGGAGAAGTATCCTTTTTTGGATATTTTTAAATCACCAGACACAAATCTCAAACATACTTAAGCCACAGAGGGTTGGCTTCAGGGCAGGGAAGAGCTGCTTAAGCCAGGTCCTTGGGAACTGGGACTGGACACTGAATACTACCCAGATTCTCTCTCCATCTGTTTCTCTACTTCACTTTCTCATATCCTTTTTGCTTGTTGATCTCATTTTACTCCTAAGATGGAAAGAAGAATTTCTCCACATGGTGGGCAAAATAGTCACTGCTCCCCTTCCAGCTTAGCACCCAGAAGAAAACAATTGCTTCTTCCTCCCAGCATATAAACCTCAGTCTAGGGGATGGATTCTAGTTGGACATGCTGGGTCAGTGTCCACCCAAGAGCAATTATGATTGCTCAGAAGATGAGTCCTATGATTGATTTGGACTGTATTACATGTCCAATCCTTAGTTCAGAAGGTCAAGGTCATTCCCAAAACAAGGGGTGGGAACAAAGAACTGTCACTCTCCACTCTGGCCGCTTATTACCTATGTGACTTTGAGCTACATACTTGAACTCTCTTTGCCTCAGCTTTCTTGGCTTTCGAATGCAAATAATAATGCCTCCCTGCAAAACTGATTTAAATGAGATGATGTACATGAAATGTCTAAATACAATAACTGCATACAGTAAATTCTCAAGACATAGAGCTCCTATAACTTGTTGTCATTATTTCTTGTTCTTGATGCCTTTTGTGAAAACAAGATCCTTGAAGATAGAGACTAAGTCCCCTCCTTAACAACCCTAGCCTTTAAGGTTTTTCCAGAATAGGAGAGGGAATTCACAATTCAATATGGCGTGTTAATGCAGCTCATTAGAAAAGTGAGCAGGCCCAGCAAAGATCTCCATGCACCCTTGGAGGCCAGCAGGAACCCACGGACACACTCCCTGTAATATATTCTGCTGGTGCCGTTAGTAATAAAGGAGCAGATGGTGAACAAGGAGCCTGCCCCTGGCAATATCTGTTAATTGATGTGATGTGTGTTTTTAGGGAAGCTTGTTCAAGGTGTTTTATCTTTGGCTATAAGGGAAACCCTAGAATATACAGATTCAGTATATTCCTCTAAAAGAACTTTAAGGAAAGTACTAGGGTCATTATAGAAATCGCTATACCAGCCAAGAAGTAACTACCTTAGTCTTTCAAAAGGGAAGGTGTAATATAAATGAATTTCTTAAAGGAGAAGTAGGGAGAAGGCTATTTTTTCCTTTTTGGATAGGGGCTTTATTTTCTCAAGTTTGATGTGATTACCATAAGTATACAAAGGGTCTCACACACATAAACATATACACATGGACACAGACATACTCAGATAATATTCATGAGCCCACCAAATGGAAATGAGAAAGACAGAGAAAGGAAAATACACACACTCTTTCTCACACACACAGGTACAGAGATAAACAAATTGAGACAGACATACCCAGATTCAAGCACACTTTTCTTACATATCCATCAACCTTGGCAGATATTCATCTGCACTTCTTGGGAAATAATAGCTGATTCAGCTAAACAGGGAGCGGCTGTACAACCGGCCTTGAAAGATTCTTTGGCCAGAAGGCTTAAATATATGGCCACTATCCAAGGCAAGGAGATATAAAACCACATGTCAAGTTCCAACTAGTGGGTTCAGTTAATTCTCAGCTTCAGAAAGGGACAAAGTCTATGAACTTAATATATCTATCAATCATCCATGGTTCATCTTGTCATCAAGAGAATGGGGAAGAATGATCTGTGGAGGCTGACCTGTTAACCTGGGATGTCTTCCTTCTGGTCTTACCTAATAAGAGCCAAGATAATGATAATAAAAGTTTGTAACAGGTGGTGGAATCTTACCATTTGCCAGGCACCATGCTAAGTTCTGTATGTGTGTCATCTCATTCTATTTCCACAACACAGCCGCATTTTAGATATTAGAACCAGGACCAGTTAACCCAATGAATATGTGAATCTCTTTAATTCATTATGTGTAAGTCAGCCACCCAAAAAGTATTTCTACAAGGAAATTACTAATTGGCCACCAGGATGAATTAAAGTTTAGGAGCATCCAACTGTAGAATTAGGTTGCATATTAAACTTTACAGATTGGAATAAATGATTAATCAAACCTAAATAGCCTCTTAGTTCAAATCAAGTGACGTTTACTTTCAGTCTGGATTGGAAACAGTCTATGACTCCAAGGGCACTCAGAATTCCCTTGTTAAAAAAGGAACCCCTAGTTTCCTCCATTCCTTAGCTACGGACACATGAGATTCTTTAACTACTCTACAAAGCTCTGGCCAGTGCTCAGTGGTTAAAACAGAAAATGTAGCATTTCTGGAAATGGGTGGATATCATCTCATTCTGGTCGAAATGATACAGACAGGTTGTAAGTCAGTATTCTTTTGTTGCAAGTAACAGTAATCTAGTTTCTGTCACTGGTGCAGGAAAAAAAAAGATGAACAAGTGATGGTTATACCTATTGCAGCAAAATATACCAATGTTCAGTAAGCAGTCATCATGGAAGGACTTAAGTCAAATGAGAATTTGTTGTATTGCAAGTGCTCCGGGGTCTGTCATAGGATCCAAGGGCAGAAATGTAGTTAGACTGCAGGAAACAGTTGGCAAATGGAAACCCATTGGTGACCAGTGTCCTTCCACTGTCACCTGTACTGCTGTTCCATATTGAGTGTTATTCTCTCCCTGCAAACCTGTAGAACACATGGAAAAAAACAGAGAAATTAAAAATGGGTATGCCTCAGCTCCCAAGTTTCTACAGACCAGCTTAGGACAAGCTGAAATATTTTAGGTCCAATTCCAAATGCCCTGGGAAAAACCATGATTGGTCCAGTTTGGATCATGTGAACACTCTTGGTCCAATTGGCTTCAGCCAGAGGGCTCAGATCACATGGTATCACCACAGCTGTTGAAACTTGCCCTTGTGACAAGTGAGGATGGTAGGTTTCCTGGGGAAGAGCAACTCTTGTCAACCCACAGAAAAATATCTACTACAAAGGAAGAGAAGCAGGTAGAGAACAAGCTGACTCTTACCATTTTAGAGTGTTTATATGTTCAAGGCATCATGCCAAAAAAAATACTTAAAATCCATCACATCAAGTCTCTCTTATTATGTTTCAACTTCTACATCTAAAGTCTTCTTTCCCCAGTGGTTCAAAATAATCTCGGAGCACTCAGCAAAGAATAAACATCATTGTATCCCTGTCCAGTCATCTCTTCCAAACATTGGCCCTCCAAACCTCTGAAAAAAGATTTACTCTCGTTACAAAGCACAACTCTTCCACTCGGAAGGAGAGACACACAATACATAGGGAGGATAGTATCATTGTTGGCAGTAGCCAGTCAAGAATGTTTAATTAAATTTAATTTAAGCCTAACCCACCTATCTGTAATTTACACTTGTCTGGTTCAGTCCTCTGGAAGATAACATAAATCTCTTCTCAATAAATCATCCATTAATATCTGTATTCATTTGCTGGGGCTGCCATAACAAAGTACCACAGGCTGGGTGGCTTAAACAATAGACATTTATTTTCTCAAAGTTTTGCAGGCTAGAAGCCTGGGATCAAAGTGTTGGCAGGGCTGGGTTCTTCTAAGACCTATCTCCTTGGCTTGTAGATGTCTGTATTCTCTCTGTGTTTTCTGACAGTCTTCCCTCTGTGTGTCTGGCTCCTAATCTCTTCTTAGAAAAAAACATCAGTTTGATTGAATTAGGGTCCACCCATATGGCCTCATTTTACCTTAATTACCTCTAAAGACCTTATCGTCAGGCCAGGCATGGTGGCTAATGCCTGTAACCCCAGCACTTTGGGAGGTCAAGGTAGAAAGATCACTTAAGGTCAGGAGTTTGTGTTAGCCTGGACAACATAGCCCATTTCTAAAATAAAATAAAATAATGAAATACCTTATCTCCAGATATAGTCACAGTCTGAGGTACCGGGGGTTAGGACTTAAACATGATTTTTAACTGGGGGTAGAACATAATTGAGTCAATAACAAAATCTTTGAGGATAATTCCTCTTTCATCCTCAAGCCTGTGTTGTCACCAATCAAGAGCCATTTCTTGCACTACAAGTTTTTTGGTTTCCAGGGTGTACTTTACCAAGTTAAAAGGGTGTAGAACTTCTCCCATGGGAAAAAGTATGCTTTAAACTAATGCCTCATTGGAAAGAGCTGGTTGCCAATTCAGCTAAAAAACACTCCAGAGAAATGGAACTTGGTAGATATCTTGTTTGAAGCAAGAGAATCTCATAGAAAGGTGAGAGAGAGAGGGGGAGAGAGAGAAAGAGAGAGAGAGAGAGAGAGATTCAACCTATATAGCTCTACAAGTTTCTCATATGGCATAGCTTTGACTCCTTCCATGTCAACTTTGAAGACCTGCAGAGATGACTCAGAAGGCTGACGATGTCCTTCCACCTCCAAAGCACATGTTATGAAGTTTTAAAGATCACAGCATCTTTCACAACTTTGCTTTTTAACAAAAGTTTCCTGCATCTGACCATGCCCTTCATCCCTCTCCAATGGGGACATAACCAAGTTAGGTTTCTGCATGTTTCTCCTCAGTCTCTTCTCAACTGAGTGTCAAGAGATTTGCCTAATTTCCTTGGGATCCAGAAACGTGGTTGAGATCCAAGTTTTAAGCTTTACTCTTCCTGGAGACTTTCACAGGCATGATTTCAACTCTTTGATCCACAGAGAAAGGGGTAGTGGTTGATGATGAGCTAATTTAGTACCTGCTGCCAATGTATTCAGTAGTTAAATAGATTAAATTAATTCTCCTTAGAGCAGCAGTTTTCAAACTTGGCTGCACATTGTATTCACCATGGGAGCTTTAAAAAAAAAATACTGATGAATGTGTCCCACCCCCAGATTCTGGTTTAATTGGTCTGGGGTGCAGCCTAAGCATCAGGATATTTTAAATCTCTCCAGGTTATACAAACTGCAGGAAAGTTGAGAATGACTGCCTTGGAGTGGTGGTTCTCAAAGTGTGGTCCCTGGACCAGCAGCATCAACATCATCTGGGAACTTGCTTGAAATGCAAGTTCTCAGGTCCCATCTCAGACTTATCAAATCCGAATTTCTGGAGGTAGGGCTAAATAATCTGCATGTTCACACCTCTCCAGGTAATTACGATATATGATAAAGTTGAAGAACTGCTGGTCTGGTTGCACTCTACTTGTTAACAGATATCTCACAGGTCTTTCTCAGCTTCTTCTTACTCTGCTCACAACTAAAGTTCCTTTGTTCCACCTCCATGTTCAACCTACCTTTAATTCTAGACCTAATTCTCACCTGAGGTAGGAAGAATGTCAGGGATCCAGGCTCAATACTGAGGCTGAGCATAGTTTGTCTTTTTGGTAGACTTGTTCTGACCCTTTGGCACCCATCTCTAATGGACAGACCTGGCTTCACAAATCCAGTTCTGATCTGACTCCCCAGTCAGAACTGTGCTATTGCCTTATTCCTCTGGATTAGAACATTTTTTTCTGAGCCAAGCTGCCTCACACCCCCAATCCCTCTTACATGGGTGAACCTAATAATATATATTGATCTCACCTTCTCCTAAAACCAATATCTTCCTCTGAATTTTCTCTGAAATAACTGCTTATTTCTCTCCCTAACTACTTTCCTACACAACCTTTTTTTAAGGAAATATGAATTATGTGGGTGTAGGTTTATTGTCTGACTTTAAAAAATAACACCTACTCATCTTAGAAAACTTAGAGAAATCAAAGAGACAAAGAAGAAAATAAAAACCATCAGTCATCCCACCTCTCTGAGACAACCGTTGTTAGCGTTTTGGTATGCTTATTTCCTTTTTCTTTCCTTGTGCATTTATGTATATTATGATCTACTTGTTCCAAAAAGTATATGAGTGGGTTACAAAAGGGCATAAAACATAAGTTTGCAATATCTTAGTGCTTGAATTACTGGTCTCAGTGTCTTAATGCTTCCCTATAATATATTATATATCCACATCCTTAACATAATGGATAGACTATATACCCCCTACACAACCTTGACTTTGGGATTAGTCGTGTAGCTTGGTTTGGTTAATGGGATATTAACAACACATAATGCAAATAGAAGCCCGAAATATACTTACTTTGTTGGGATTGTTCTGTTATACTCCAGAGATTCATCAAGGGAAGAACATATTACGATGTCTATTGATCCTTCTGCACAGAATTCAAAAATGGCACATATGGAGAAGAACACCTACCAAGAAAACCTGTAGATGCATGAGCAATCAGCAGTTTCTTATTATTATATGCCACTGAGTTGAATGTGCTTTCTTACCTAGAATTGTGGTTCATTTTTTAAATAATACTTTTTTATTGTAAGGATGTGTGGTACAGTTCAGGATTAGGTATACAAATGGTCATTGTATAGGTAAAGTTTGGGCCTCCCTTTGGTCCCCACTTCACCTGGTTTGCGATCAGGTACCCTTTAAAATAACCCTTTCCTATGCTTTGTGAAATTTCCACAATGCAATGGTATTGGCTTCATAAGCATAAAAACTATGTTTTACTACGTGCATGAGAAGGTAAGAAGAAAATGGTGGAGCCATAAAATGGAACCAACAGTACAAATGAGACCACGGGCAATTGTGTATTCTTCATTTTATTGCAAATTCTTCAAAGTATCATTAGTGATAGCTATATCACAGCATATAAATGAATGAACCATAATTGATTTAATTCTCTGTTGTTATATAGTTGGGAAGTAATCATTTCCATTTTTCATACTGTTGTCGTTAACCATGCTGAACATGTTTATACATAAATCTCACCCCCCCCCAACATCTCTATTGCTTCATCTTTTGATTATCTAAATGCCTCGCCCTCTTGCTTTTCTTATCTTCTGGAACACTCCATGACCATGAGCTAAATATCCTCAACACCTCTTGTTTACTCACCTGTTTTCTATCACTGTCTCCCCAGATTACTGTGTTCCAATTCCTAAGGGGGAACTCTTCCCAGCTCCAGCCGGCGTCTATAAGGCCCAGCCTTCTGGTGCTTCAACCCGAAACAGCACTGTCACGACATTCACTGTTCATCTCTCTTAAAATGGTGCCTCAAAAAACTCTTCTAGCTACTATGCACTTTCATCGCCAGAGCAATAGATGATGAAGTTGCTGTTACTCATCCAATGGTCAGAGTAATTGTGTCATTGAATGCTCCCAAGTTCCTACTGCGTCCTCAGAAGTCAACCCCAATTTCTCTCTCTCTCTCTCTCTCTGTCTCTCTCTCTCTCTCTCTCTCTCTCTCTCTCTCTCTCTCTCATTGTTTTCTAAGATCCATATGAATCAGCAACTTTTCCAGCGGGTCATGTAGGAAATAGACAAGATTCACTGATTTCCTTATATTTTACTTGATGGAGCCTCAAGCAATCCTGATTTGATAGGGATGTGGACACCTACACACACACACAAGTACTACACTTTCATTATGAGAGTTCACAAAGCCTCATAAGACATGATTAGCCTTGAGAAAACTGGCCCCAGTTTGCTCATCTGACAGAATAGGCTGTGGCTTCAAGCTCAGAGTCAGTAGAATTTCTTTGCTAGGCTTATAAGATGCACTCAGCCCTCAGAATCTTTTGCTTCTCCCCAGAGGAAGCCTGAGGAGCCTGACACTGTTATAATACCAAGGATAAGCTTGGGCCCCACCCCCATATCACACACACACCCACATACACACAGGCACACACATGCCTTTGGCAAACCTTGATCTTGTAGTGTGTGAAACCACATCAAGAAAACAGTCTCCCTGTGGCTTCTTATCTCTGTCTCAGCACAGAAAGGAGAGGGTGACTGGCATGTGGATTAATGTAGATGGCATTCTATGCCTGATAAAGTGTTTCTGTGGGACCTGGGAGAGGTGGATTTCCCATGTCTTGGGCAGGTAGGTTGGGAAAAGATGAGGCCTTACTATTGTCTGGGCTGACAAGTCAACCCTCTGAAGAGACAGTTGTCAAAGCTTCGTCAGTCAGACCCCTCCTAGTCCAATGCCTTGGGCAGTCATTGTTCGGCCCCTCCAGAATCTGTTTGCTCCTGTTAACAGCATCCCCACCCTACTTTCTAGGGAAAGAGCCCCTCCTCCTCCTCTTGGGTCCATGTGGTTCTGTGGACATGATACCACCATCTCTGTGGCTCCAGAGGCTATCAGGAGATCCATACCTGCCCAATGAGACGACTGCTTTCACTTCCGCACAAAGATTTATTTAAGAGGAAGCCCATGACTCAAACTAAGCCAATCAGGGTACATGATGTCATTCACAAGCCCATAGCCAACCCACAGGAAAACAAAAACAAGGAATGAGGATGAATGAGACTCCTTATCATAGGATCTGAGCACCTAAATTCAGGATACTAATCCTTTAAAATGGTGTAAGCTAGTGTGCTCCTTTTTTGTTTACGTCTATTGGATTTAGGTTTTATTTTATTTGAAATCAACAATTCTGATGGACATAATTTGCACTTATTTGTTTGTTTAACAAACATCAGGCACCTACCACGAACAGGGACCATCAGAGACTCTAGCCATTGGTGCATCACTATCTAAGCATGATGGGTAGAGTTACAACACATTACACACAGAGAAGTTGAATGAAAAAAAGAATTATGCTGAGGATCAGAAAGCAGATTTGTGTGCACGTTTCTAGCAATATGACTTTGGATAAGGTTTTTAGCATTTGTAAGCCTCAGATTCCTTGACTATAAAATGGATTTATAAATCTATAAATATCTATAAAAATCTCAGTAGGCAATTATAAGGGCCAAATAAGAAAATGCCTTTGGAGCACCCATTACAGTGCCTGGTGCAGGGAAGGGAGTGTGAACTTGCATAGCATGTCCCTTTCACAGTATAATATTAGGCAATTTCCTATCCCTTCTGAGCTTTCACTTTCTCATCTGTAAAACGAGGACTTTTTCACTACATCAGTGATTTTCAATCCTGGCTGCAAACTCAAATCACAAGGGGAGTTTTAAAATATACAGATGCCCAGGATCTATGCCCAGATATACTGATTTAATTGGCCTGAGTGGGGGCTTTTGGCATTGACCACTTTTAAAGACTCTCAAGTGAGTCCAGTATGAAGACAGAGTTGAGAAACCTTGCATTAGATGAGGATCACTTTGCAAGTTAGAAGTCTAAGGCTCTTATTAAATAAAAAAAAGTTTAAATAATCACTAAAGCTATACATTTTCCTGAGATGATGCATTTGAAAGTGAGCAATGAACCCTTCAGCAGAAGATGTTTTCAAATTTTAACTCAAACTCAACAAAGTCAGTTTCTGTTTAGGAGAAAATTAATTAACAGGGGAAACATTTTTATCACTCTTAGATTGCTTAGCAAACTCTCTATTATTGCCTCTGCCATGCTTTTCTTAGGACTCTTATCCCTAAGTAAAAAATCTTGGGGGAAAAAGATATCAATTTTATTTTGTAAAAATACCTGATGGAGCTAAGAAGTGTGTGTGTTTTTAATAGTTCCCTTGGGAAGTGCTATACAGTAAATATAATTGAAAGTGGGAGATGGAGCTAATTGTTCATCAAGCATGTATTTTAAGAACCCAATTATGAAAAGAATAGTGCAACATAGAACATGAAATGGCAACTAACAATGCAGTATATTTCCTTGTGTTTTAGAGAACTCTCAAATCTGAGATTGATAAAATTACCACATTGATATCTTGCTCAGTCCTTACTATTCACAGTGTCTCATACTTACAAAAGGGAATAGAATACATTCTCTTCTCAAAACAAAATTTTTTCAGGTCATATTCTCTAAAAATATGAATTTAAAAATATTACTTAGTATTCTCATTAGCAGAAATCTCCAATAACAGCAGAACAAGAATTGTACTATGAGATAGTAAACTGAGATATTATTCCAAGCTCTAACACAAATTAATTGTGTGGCTTGAGAAAATTATTTAGGCTCCAGGGGATGTCTGCTTCCAGCCAAGATGAAGTAACACAGATTTGATTCACCCTTCTATCCAAAGCAACTGAGAAAAAAAAAGACAAAATATATGAAACAATGATTTTCAGGACACTGAACATCAGGCAACAAAGGACAGTGATCCCTGAGAAATTGGAAATAAATGAGGTGAGCCCTAGGACTTCCCAAGCATTCACCTTGAGGAATGTCCCAGATCACAACACCAGTAAGGAAATCCAGGAGGAGCCCAGTGGACTTCCCGAGTTGAGGAGTTAAGTTCCCAGGAGACCAAAGCAACTAGGGTTTACAAAACAAAGTACAGGAGAGGAAAGAACTCACAGAAAGAGGACCCTGAGGATTTACCAAAGGTCTTCCTTGAGTATTCAGCAAGGTACTGATTGGAACTTACGCATGAGAAACTTCCCAAGGCCAAAGACAGACCATATGACAAATTAAAAAGAACAGTAGCAGACATTCACATTAAGTACAGTGTCTGATTCTACATGCCAGATTAAAAACCTGTAATCAAAGGATCTTGCCTCACTAGTGGGGAGTCAGCCCTACACTTAACACTATGCTGATCTCATCTAACAAATTTTAAAAGCAAGACCCAAAACCAATGTTTTTCCAAAAACAACTGCATTTTTGAAAAAAATCTCAAAGTTATAGGAACACAATAATATCCAGTAGTCAACAATGTCTGGCATTCTATCAAAAATCATCAGGCAGGCAAAAAAGAGAAGGAAAATAATGCCCAACAGGAGAAAAATAATCAGTTGAAACTGGCCCAGAGTAGACACTGATGTTAGAATTAGAAAGCAAAGGCATAAAAAAGAGTTATTGTGACTATATTTTATATATTCATAAAGTTGAGTCAAAACCTGGAATATATTTTTAAAGACACAAACAGAACTTCTAGAGATGAGAACCACAATAACTGCAATGACATACACAAAGGGTGGGATGAGCCAAAGATAAGATATTCCAAAAGAAAGGTAGTGAACTCAAAGAGCAATGGAAATTCTCCTGAATAAAATACAAAGAGAAAAAAATTACAAATGGAAAAGAGCATCAGAGCTGTGGAATAATGGCAACAGACTGATATATGTATACTTGAAAGACCCAAAGGAGAGAAGATGAGAAGAGACATCTTTGAAAAAATAGTGACCAAAAAGTTTACAAATCTAATTAAAACTATAAACTCACAGATTCAAGAGGTTCAACAAACTTTTTCTTTGCTACATACACACACAAAAAAGAAACGACAACAAAACACATCATAATCAAATTCCTCAAAATCAGTAATTTTTCAAAAATCTAAAAGGAGTTAAAGCTAAATGACATGTTACATAAAGAGGAACAAAGATAAGTATGAAGACAGATTTCTCTTCAAAAGCATGCAAACCAAAAGACAGTAGAGCAACATCTTTTATTTTGTTTTGTTTTGGTTTTTTTGAATTGGAGTCTTACTCTGTCGCCCAGACTGGAGTGCAGTGGCCGGCAATCCTTCCGCCTCAGCCTTCCGAGTAGCTGGAACTACAGGCAGGCGCTGCCATGCCCGGCTGATTTTTTTATTTATTGTAGAGATGAGGCCTCACCAAGTTGCCCAGGCGGGTCTCGAACCCGCGAGCTCAGGCAATCCACTCACCTCAGCCTCCCAAAGGCGTGGAATTACAGGCTGAGCCACTGAGCCCAGCTTAGAGCAACATCTTTTAAACAGTGAAAGGGAAAAAAAAGTTCAGCTAAAATGCTATACCTAGAAATGAATATTTTTCAAAAATATTTTCAAGATGAAGACAAAACAATAATAATTGCCCACAAAAAATTCTGAAGAATTTATCTCCAGCAGAGCTGCACTTCAAGAATTGTTAAAAGAAGTTCCTTTGGGAGGAAGGAAAATTATACCAGGTGGAAATGTGGATCTGTTCAAAGGAATGGTGAACACTAGAAGTAAATATATAAATTTTTCTCTTATTATTTAAATATTTTTGAAAGATAATTGACTTTTAACAAATAAAAAATGTTTGAAGTTTAGGATATACATATATAGCAAATGATGTGGTAAATATAGTGTAAATGCCAGAAGGGACCTACACATTAAGTGGTATCATTTGAAGATAGACTGTGCTGCAAACTCTAAAACAACCACTAAAATAACAAAACAAAATAATTAGAGCTAATCAGCCGATAAGGAAGATAAAATTAATCATAAAAGTTCAATTATTCAAAAGAAGTCAGGAAAAGAGAAAGGGAGAACAGATGAGCTAGATAGAAAACAAACAGCTAAGTGGAAGCCTCACATCTAATTCTATCAATAGTCACATTAAATTTAAATGGGCTGAACATGAAAAGACATATATTTTCAGATTAGATAAAAAGCAATACTCAACTATATGCTGCCTACAAGAAAGACACTTTAAACATAAGGACACAAATAGATTTAAAGTAAATTGATGGGATAGCTTATGTTAATATCAGACACAGTCGATTTTAGAGTAAAAAATATCAACAGAGGAGAAGGAGGTCATTTTATTATAATAAAGGAGTCAAATCATCTAAAGGACATGACAATCCTAAACATCTATGCACCTAAAAACAAAGTTTCAAAATACATAAAGCAACAAATAATAAAACTTCTAGGAGAAATAGACAAATTCACAATTTTATTCAGAAATTTTAAATACCCCTTTCTCAGTAACTGATAAAGTAAACCAAAATCAGCCAGCATATAAGATACTTAAGCAACACTAACAGCTTACTTAACCTAATTGATATTTATAGAACAACTCACTGAACAACAGGAGAATACACATTTTTCTAAAGTGTAATGGGACATTCACCAAAATAAACAATTTTATGGATCATAAACATGGCTCGGTAAATTTGAAAAAATTTAAGTAATCCAAAGTATGTTATCTGAACTCAGTAGAATTAAATTGCAAATCAATAAACTAAAGATATCCAGAAAGAAAGACAACACCGAAATATTTGGAAACTAAATTAATGTCTAAATAGCCCAAAGGTCAAGTTAAAAATAAAAAAGAAGCTGGAAAGCATTTTGAAGTAAAGGGAAAATACATATCAAAATTAACTAAAGCAGTACTTAGAGAAAAATGCATTGCCTAAATGTCTATATTAGAAAAGAAGAAAAGTCTCAAACAATGACCTCAGCTTCTGCCTTAAGATACCAGAAAAAAAGAGAGAGAAAATTAAATCCAAAGTAAGCAGAAAAAGAAAATAAATTAGAAAGATCAAAGTGGAAATGAATGAAGTACAACAGAGAAAAATTATTAATAGAGAAAATTAATGAAACCAAAATCTGCTTCTTTGACAAACTCGTAAAATTGATGAACCTCTAGCCAGACTTGCAAAAAAGATAGAAGGCATAAATTACAAATGTTAGAGATAAGAGAGGTGACATCACTACAAATATTAAAATGATAATAAGAAAATATTATGGACAATTTTATGCCAAATTTGACAACTTAGATAAAAATAAATATATAATTACACAAATCAGTATGCAAAAATCAATTGTATCTCCCTACTGAAGAAACAGTTGGAAATTGTAGTTTTAAAATAAATACTATTTACCATAGCATCAAAAATTTATAAAATACTTAGAGGTAAATTTAACAAATGACGTAGAACACATTTACACTGAAAATCTGCAAAACATTACTGAGAGACATTAAAGAAGATTCAGATAAAGAGATAAATCCTTGCTAATTGATGGAAATAAGTTAAGATGTCCATTTACCCTCAATTGATCTATAGGTTCAACACAATTCCAACGAACATCACAGCTGTCTTATTTATACAAATTGAAAAGCGGATGCTAAATTTACAAGGACAGGCAAAAAACCTAAAGTAGCTTTGAAAGTAACTTTGAGAAAGAAGAGAAAAGTTAGAGACCTAAAACCACCTGCAAAACTTGTTGATGTACACCTTTTAAAATGTATTTCCCTTTTGAATCATGAGTGGATGCTCCTTTTTCCAAAAATAACAATAATAATTAACTAGGTACAAGAACAGGCAGATAGACCAATGGAATAGAATTGCGATTCCAGAAGCAAAACCTCAATTTCTCAACCAACTCATCTTCAACAAAGCCTCCACCACAAACCACTGGGGAGAGGAGAAACTATTCAGTAAGTGAAGCTGGGAAAACTGGCTGACCACATGCAGAAGATTGAAACAGGACCCCTACCTATCCCCATACACAAAAATCAACTCTAAATGGATCAGAGACTTAAACATAAAACCTCAAACTATAAGAACCTTAGAAAATGCAGGAGACACCCTTATGAAAATTGGAACTGACAACCAGTTCCTGATCGAAACCCCAAGTGCCCATACCATAAGACCATAAGATAGACAAGTGGGACCTCATCAAACTGGCAAGCTTCTGTAAATCTGATGAAACCATCAAGAAAGTGGAAATACAACCCACAGACTGGGAAAAAATATTTTCCAACTGTATGTCTGACAAAGGCCTAACATCTAGGATCTGAGGAACTCAAACATGCTGAAAAGAAAAAAACAAGTAGCCCCATTACAAAGTGGGCAAAAGATATGAATAGACACTTCTCAAAAGAAGATGTACAAGCAGCCAACAGATACATGAAAAAATGCTCAGCCTCACTAGTCATCAAAGAAATGCAAATTAAAGCTACACTGAGATACTACCTAACTCCAGTCAGAATGGCCACCATCAATAACTCAAAAAATAACAGATGCTAGAGAGGATGTGGTGAAAGGGAACACTTCTACACTGTTGGTGAGAGTGTAAACTAGTACAGCCTCTGTGGAAAACAGTGTGGCTATTCCTAAAAGTTCTAAAAATCAACCTTCCATATGACCCCACACCCCCACTGGGAATATACCCAGAAGAACTCAAATCACTCTATAAAAAAGATACCTGCACACGTATGTTTATCACAGCATTGTTCACAATAGCAAGAACATGGAACCAACTGTGCTGCCCATCAAAAGAGGACTGGATTTTTTAAAATGTGGTACATATACACAATGGAATATTATGCAGCCAACAGATACATGAAAAAATGCT
>CAUYQG010183138.1:0-21006 GCA_963574415.1 Tarsius wallacei
AAAAAAAAAAAAAAAGTAAGTTCAGAGAACTCAGTGTTGATCCTCTTAAGTTTTGATTACTGTTGCCTTCGGGCCAAATTCTCTCATTAGATTCAACTAAATGTTTTCCATCCTGAGCAAGAAAGGTTTTATATAAATTTCACTTCCCAGAACTCTGTGAATGGAATGGAAACCCCCTTTTTTGGTTATGGAAAAAACCAAACCAAACCAAACCCCCAAAACGTCCCAGGTCCTTATTCCTAAGTACCCTCTGGTTTTGCTAGGTGGCGCCGTAGGCTAACGTATGGGTCTTCTTGGCTCTCCTAGCTTCTGCAGTTCCCTTGAAGAGAGCCAGGATGATCAGATCAACTGACAGGAGGTGAAATCCGCTGGAGGAGACTCTGGCCTCTGTCTTTTCAGGAAGTATATGCTCCCCTTTCCAGGCTGATCACAGCTGGCTGTAAACAGAGGTTCTTGGCCATGTGCTTTGGCTGTTTTGGAGGGAAATTCCTAGGATCTTAAACTTGATCCTAAAATTGCATTTCCCTCCATCTGAGTCTCCTAAAAGTTGTTCATGAGTTTTGGGAGGAAAGCTCATGCTCATATGAAATAATGAAAGGAAAGGACGATCGTTCAGCAGTTTGCACCGACTCCTTCGCAATCCCCTGAACAAGGTCAGTGAGCGTTTGAGGAAATCCCTATGCTTCTCTGAGAGTCCTGCTACTTCCCAGCCTCTGTGAGGACTGGGATAACTTCTCTTCATCCCTGCAGTTCTCAGAGCCTGCTTGTTATGGAGGAATAAAAGGCCTGGTGGTAGGGAGGAGTGGTACAGGTCCAAGAAGCCCTGTGTGGTCTGGGAGGACACCAAGGAACCTACTGACTTAACAAGAAAATCCCCTTTCCCATTCTGCCAGGACCCTGAAGCTCCAAATTTACTGATGTCTTTGCCTTAAGGCATTAAAGACACTCCTTAAACACAAATGTGTTGAAAAGGCTTTACTTGGAAAAGTTGGAGGACAAAATCCCTTGCAAAATGACACCGCTCAGAGAAAGCCCCAGGGAGGAGCCAGTCATGGACGGGATAGGTGGGGCGGGTGGGCTTCAAGGAGCAAAGGGATAGCATCAAAACAGAGGCAGACTTCACTTCCTTGGTGTCTTGGCAGGACCGCAGCCTCTTACCTCCTGGGCTGTTTGGAATCTGGGAATATAGCCCAGATCTGTGACTGGGAGGCCCATGCCCAGGAGATTCTGGATTTCAAATACCAGATTATGTCCCAATATCTCCCTAAGCACACACATTTTAGTCGGCCCATGTACCCTGGTTTGGTTTCAAACACATTCCTATCTTACCCAGGTCCCCCTGAAGTCCTCTTCATGCCCAGAGGCAGCCCTGGTAGTGTTGGGAACCCAAGACAGAAGAAGAACCTCAGCCAGGTGAATGATCATCCGGGTATATTCCAAGAAGGACGTTTCGTAAACATGCTGGCTTGCACAGCATCCCAAACTCAAATAGGAATGCCACTAACATTGCAAGTCAGAATATTTTCTATTCCAGAAAATAGAAGGAAAAAAAAACTTTATAAAAGTAATATATAGAAATTCAAAACAGGAAGAAGAATAAAGTTTGAAAAATTTGCCATATAAATGTAGAGGGGTGCCAAAAAACTGTATACACATTTTTAAGAGATGTTATGTATATCTTACTTTTCAAAGTTGAATTGAATTATGGTAGCAATACATAGAATGACATTTGCTCAGTCATGCTTCTGACATTTTCTTTGACGATTCTGCCTGTCACATGGTGATGATAGCATTTATTTGATTAATGCCATCTTGTGAGCAAATGTCATACTTAAAATGTGTATACAATTTTTTGTCTCCATCTTTCTCTATATATATATTCACAAGAAGGTAAGGAGAAACACAATAACCCAAAATTAAAATTAGAGGGAGAAGAAGCTGAGAATAAAAACATACAAACATACATCTACGGATTTTTGTGACTGCATTTTTTAGTCTACTTCTGAAGTTGCTCTAATTACATTTATTGGAGCAACTGTTGGAATTTCTACAATGCCATGTTCATCTCAATACCTCCATCTATTTCAACCTTGAGGAATCTATCAGGCCTTCTTACATTTATCTCTGTCATGGCAATGATGCTTCTTTTGGCAGTAAACATCAGTAAACTTAAGCATCATGAGTCATATTTTCAATTTTTAATTAAATTATGGTCTAGCTAAAGTTTGATTTATTTCAGCCTGAATTAATTTAGACCCTGGTTCACATAAATTTACATAGTTTAACACAGCTCATGATTGTATAGATTGTCAAATCCTTTCGATAGATACAATGTAGATCGTAAAATCACCCTCTTATCTCACCAAGCAAAGAGTGAAAGAATATAATTTCTAAGGGTGGTGTTAACTTTATTCTTAAAACTAGAATTATAAAGGAAATCTCTTATATTTCTAAGGAAAGACATTTATGAGATCATCTAATGATATTGCATTCCATAAGTTTTCACTCTGAGTTTTAATGATATAGCAAACCCTCATTAAGTGGTGGTGCTGATATGTGTGGGGTTTTTTTCTTTCTTTCCCAGAATGGTTACAGAAGGTCATAAATTCATACAGTTAGCATCCTGCAAAAAACTCTTCTGCTTCACTCAAATATAGTATACACTGTTTTAAACAGCAGAAGTGTGAGTCATATCGATAATACTTTCCTAGAATTCTGATGAAAAAGCATCACGGCTAATTAATCTTCCCAAGAAAGGGTCACAGCTTACAGGAAATGAATTGGAAGGTGATAGGAAGAAAGGGTGGGGAACTCAGAATGTTCTGGCTAAGGATTTTTGGCAAGATCTTTGTTCCCTCAGCCAGAAATTGACAGCGGTCACGAGGAAGAGAGTAAATCACGCTGTACTTTTAAACTCAGATTTGAACAGATTGGAAATGGAGGGATGGTGAGGGAGAGGATAGGATAGAAAGGAGAGAAGGATGACAGGAGATGCTAGCCAGAGGGTAGGGGGATGAAGTTCAGGGGAAAATGGCAGAGGGAACAGTTGGGACACCTCCCCCTACCCCGCACGCCCCACTGATGGTCTAGGCCCTGCAGTTAAGTTGTTTGTGTGGGTTTGGCATTTCACGGAACTTGTGAATGTAAAATATGATTGAATGAACCCAACTGGCAGCTCAGCATTCATGACTCAGTTGAATTTGCGGCCTATAGCTGGTCGTCTTGTAACCCTCGGAAGGGAAAATGAGTCAGATACAGATTCTGCAAAAGGCAAAAGGAAATGTGCTTTGTGGGAAGAAAGAATTACTCCTCATACATGTGTGTTGGAGTCGAGCAAAGATATTTGCCTTCCGGCCATCCATGACCTGGGGATTGGAGGGTGGGAGGTGGGAGGAGCCCAGGACCAGTCTGACATGGAGCTGCTCAGGCTGCTTTCTCATGCTCCAGGTCATTCTTTACACTGGGTCACAGCCCCTACATTTTCAAACAGACCATCGGGACACAAGGTCCAACACAGGATGTATTTTTCTCATGATGGATTTGATGAATATAACATTCACAAAGTTCTAAAAAATCAAATCAAATTTTATTACTTGCTTAATGAATTTATTTGTCAGAAAAAAAATCAGTATCTTCCAGGAAATCTGCAAAGAGTGGGTGTCATACTTCTAGCAATTCCTGAAAATCCTCATGTATTATTAATTTTCCTGGAGGGAGGATTGTGAGGGCCTTTGTTGGTTTACAACATCAGAAGCTTAGCTTTATTTGTCTCAAGAAGGTATACTAAAGCTTCTTTGTAAAAATGCCATTTTGATGTGCCTTATTGCAGGGTTCCACGACCCCCAGGTTGTGGAACGGTGGCCTGTTGGGAACCGGGTTGGGCAAGCAGAGATCCACGTTTTATCAGATCAGCAATGGCATTAGATTCTCACAGGAGCACAAACTGCACATGCGAGGAATCTAGGCTTTCCTTATGAGAAGCTAGTCCCTGATGATCTGAGGTGGAGCTGAGGCAATGAGGTTTGACTGCATCCTCTCAAAAACCTGCCCCCCACCCATGGAAAAATTGTATTCCACAAACCAGTCCCTGATGCCAAAAAAAAAAAAAAAAAATTGGGGACTGCTGCTTTATTGCACTTTTGATAGAGGACTGGGGTGAAAAAGGGATGTTTATTGTATAATCCAATAAAATGTCAGATACTACAAATCCTTAAGGGCTGGGGCAATTTGGACTGATCCCCAAGGAGTCAGGAAACATAGCAGGATCTTCTTTCCTGCTCTGTGCCTGGCAAAGGCACTGATGATCCCACCGTGAGTGCAGTGAGAAGAAAAGTTGGGTTTCGGTGAGACTGTAAGTACTGTTTCCCAACCCATCAGTGTGCACTGGAAAGTCCCATTTTCATGTGATATTGTTTTTTTTTTAAAAAATGATGGCATTACTGAATGGAAATAAGAAGCCAAGAAAGCCTGAGTAATGTTTACAATACTTGTGTCAAGACTTGTGTTCAAAATCCAGCTCTACAGCTAACTAGCTGTTTGGACAAATCATGTTATTTCTGCACCTCAGTTTCCCAAGAGGACTGCGATTTTTAATCATTGCAAGCTTGCTCAGCTCTGTAATGTCTTTCAGGTCTTCTAAGTTTCTCTTATTATGTTTTGGGTAAATCCTAACAAGGAAATGCGGGACAAATAATTGGTTTTTTTTCTAGGTCCCCCACTATCATAGACAATATACATAGCGCATATATATATATATATATATATATATATACACTTTGGGGCAAGGAAATTATTATAATATATTTATAATTATAAATATATTATATTATACAATATAATATATATTATATATATATATATATTCCTGAAAATCCCTGGTAAAATCTGTACTTTTTCCCTGGTAAAATCTGTACTTCTAATGTTATAGTCTTGGTTTAATCTGTTTGACTCTACGTGGGAGGAAGAACTACCATTGGTCTTTGTAGGTTCATCTTAAAGAATAAACATCATCACTGAAGTTGGGTTGCCAGTAATCTAACAGAAAAGGCAGAAACAACATGAATATTTATCTAACTTAGAACTATACAGAACAAAAAGAAGTTCTGAGAGGACGAAAATGTGTAAGGATAGTTGGAGAATGAATGAAATTGGGCAAAGAAACCCGACAGGAGCCAGGCCCTGAGCTGGGAAGATGTGCTTGGGCAGACAGGCAGCCCCTTTCCTGGGGACCACTTCTCTTCTGCTTTCAATGGGGCATGGAAAGTAGGGAAGAACGACCTTGTCTGGTTTGGTTATTGTTTGCATATAGATGCTCCATGGCCCAGTCATCTACTAAACAAGTCTTGTCCTTCCTCCTTCTCTTTTTCCTCTCCTCCTCCTCCTTCTTTTTTTTTTTTGACTTGGAGTCTCACTCTGTCACCCAGGCTGGAGTTCAGTGGCACACTCAGGGCCACTCCAGCCTCAACCTGCTGGGCTCCGGCGATCCTTCTGCCTCAGCCTTCCAAGTAGCTGGAACTACAGGCGTGTGCTACCATGCTCAGCTAATTTTTTTTTCATTTGTAGAGACTCAGTCTCACCAAGTGGCCTAGGTTGGTCTCAAACCCGCAGGCTTAGGTAATCCACTCGCCTTGGCCTCCCAAAGTGCTGGGACTACAAGCTAAGCCACCGAGCCCGGCCTCTCCTCCTTCTTCCTTCTTGTCCTCCTCCTCCTCCTCCTGCTCCTTCTCCTCCGTCTCCTCCTCCTCTTCTTTCTCCTTCTCTTCTTCCTCCTTCTTCTTTGAATCCTGACCTTTCTTATCTTTTTTGAAGTTAATATTGTAGTGTCTAAAAAGGTTCTTCACCCAAGGATTCTGTAAAGTCTAATAGTTTTCCAGAGCATAGTGTGGGGGATGATGAAATCAGGCAGTTTGCTCTCTTATACCACCTAGGCCTGTATATATATGCATGTGTGAGTGTGCATGAGTGTATGTGTAAGGGGACGGTGAAGGGACATTCATGGGAGAGAGGGCTTTGGAAGGTGTCTGTGATGGTTAGTTCTATGTGTCAATGTGGATAATGTTTTTGGAGGAGATTAACATTTAATTTAATGAACAGTGAGTAATCAGATTTCATCCCATAATGAGGGTGGGCCTTAGCTAATGAAGTTGAAGGCCTGAATGGAACAAATAGACCAATCTCCTCAAGCAGAGGGAATCCTCCTGCACACTGCCTTTGTTTAGACTTCATCTGCACCATCAGCTCTCCTGGGTCTCAAGCTCACCAACCCCACTATGGATTTGGGATGTGCCAGCTTCCGTAACTGTGTGAGCCAATTCTTTATCACAAACCTCTCCATATATATATAACATATATAATTAAAATAATTAAAATATATAATATAAATGTTTATGAATATATAATAATATACAATAAAATATATTTCATAAGGATAATTGGATATATATCTCCAAGTTGAAGATCTTTGATATTGTTATATTAATATATGTCATATTTATATAATATATACTTTTCAAATATAAAGAGACTATACATACACACACACACACACACACACACACACACACACACACACACATCCTATAGGTGCTCCACCCTATAGGATCTGTTTCTCTGGAGAACCCTGACTCCTCCAATGTCCCTTGTGGGCTTCCCTATTTCCTAACATTTCTCTCCTCACTTCCTGCAGTTGTTTCTCTAAGTCCTCATCCCTCCTGTTATTGCAGGTGGGGCTCCCTAGGCAGCAGACTCTGAGGCAGCTAAAGGCACAGGATGTTTATTAGGCAGTGCTTTTGGGGTCAACACCTGCAAAAAGAATGGAGCAGAGTAGGATTGTGAAGGAGAAGTAGAACTTCAAAGTTACCAGTAGCAACCCAGCTAATCCCATGTGAGCTGTGGCACTTCAATGGCTTGTCAGAGTCATTCCACACAGGGCTGAAAGCCTGGCCTCTATGTCCTGACCTCAATCAACCATAGAATGTGGGCAAGCCCTTGGGCCAGGAGGCTCTCTCTCTCTGTAGCTGAGAGAGAGCTATCACAGCAGCTTCCCATTCCTGTGACACCTGGGGGACAAAGCCTTCCTGGAGGTAAAAGATGGGTAGCACCTCTTCATGTCCACCCTCCTGTGCTGCAGACAGCTTGTTATCCACTGGCAGACATTTCCCCTTTTTAAGTCCTTGATTGTTTTGTGGATGCTTAGATAAAGACTACACTTCCCAGCCTCTCTTGCAGCTAGGTGTGGCTATGTGACTCTCTTTTGGGCAATAAGATGTTAACAAAAGTTTGTGTGTGTGTGTGTGTCTGTGTGTGTGTGCACGCGCACACATGCAGCTTCCACAGTGTGTCTTTAAATGGTAAAGTAGATGTTTTTCTTCTCTCCCTTTTTCTTCCTACTGACTAGAAGACAGATGTAATGACTGGGGCTCCAGCAGTCATATGCACCATGAAACTACCTTGGAAATGGAAATTGTACCTGTCAGGGCAGCACAAAAATAGAGAAGACTTTCTGCCCCATGGATTTTGCTCTACCTTTGCTCTAGCTACTTTCAGACTTCTTGAACATAAGAGAGAAATAATCTTCTTTCTCATTGAAGTCACTCTTATTCAGGAATTTTCTGTTTCTTGTAGCTGAAACCAGTTCTACTATCTAGACATTCTCTGACTTACACTGGTTTGACTTACATTTTTTGGGCTTTAAGATGGTGTGAAAGTGATACATATTCACTAAAAAGTGATAGGATATGCTCTTGAATTGCTGGGCTGGGTCAGCGAGCCGCAGTTCCTAGTCACCTACACAATCACAGGGACAAACAACTGACATGCTGGAGTATACTATATTCAATAAGTTAAATGAGATATTCAACACTTTATTATAATAGACTGTGTGTCAGATGATTTCACCCAACTGTAGGGTAATGTTAGTGTTCTGAGCACATTTAAGGTAGGTGAGGCTAAACTATGCTGTTCAGTAGGTTAGATGTATTAAATGCATTTTCCACTTACGATATTTTCAACTTGTGATGGGTTTATCAGGCACAACCCCGTGGTAAATCAAAGTGCATCTCATATCCTTGCCTTTCCTTCTCCTGCTAAGGTAAAACCCACTACTACACGAAGAAATAATCGAGTCCTACACCATTTGGTTCTTTCTGGTGTTTTGACACCACAGGCATCTTCTGCCATGGCCTTTCTCCCTAGCCCATCGTCTTGCTAGTCCAGCAGAAAAAAAAAAAGAATTCTGGTTTCTGAGACCACTGGTTCAGAGAGGGGTTAGTATACACTTAGGGCTAAGATTTGGCTAGTGGGAAAGGGTGAAGGGGCTTCTACTCTGTCTTGTGGCTTGTTTTCTCTGAATGTCCAAATTTAAAATTACCTCATTATAACAAGAATTAATTTTGATTAGCATGAAGAACTCCTGTTCCTCCTATTCACATGCATTTGTCTCTCTATTTCATGCAAAGTAGTGCTGAAACACTTTTAGGGAGGGATTTGGCCCCTCTTTGCCCTAGGTTACCTTGTCAAATTATATCACCTTACCAATGAAGGGTTCTGCTCAAATGCTTTTTCCTGTCTTTAGAGGAAGGATTAGGTGTAGCATAAATTTCACTTCCTTTTGTGTTCCAAATATGAGCCAACCGGGGCAAAGAATAAGAAATGGGGAAAGGATGTGGAGAAAAAAGAGGGAACATTCAGAAGGAGTGGCACGGGGCTGAAGAACAGTCTCTAAGATGGCCTCATAATCTTTGTCTCTGCCCTTTTCATACCTTTATTACCTGCCTTGAGTTTGGGTGGGCCCTGTGGTTTGCATTTAATCAACAGAATACAGCAAAGGTAATTAGACTACAGTTATGTGTAGGTGATTACATTTTCTACAATTTTAATTCCAACCTTGTGAGGATACTCCTTCCTTTCTGCCTTTAAACCTTCTCTGTGTGCTGCCCTGCCAGGTACAATCTCCATTTCCAAGGTTGCTGTGTTGTGAGTTGCCTGTGGAGAGCATGGTGTGGTAAGGAGCTGTGGGCTGCCTCTGACTAACAATCCTCAGTCCCACTACTACAAGGAATTGAATGCTGCCAACAGCCTGGATGAGCTCAGAACTGGGCCCTTTCTTAGTCGAGCCTCATATGAGACCACGACTCCAACCAACACCTTGATTACAGCCTTGTAAGATCCCAGGTAGAGGATCCAACTAAGTTGTTCTTATGCTCCTGACCCATAGAAGCTGTGAGATAATAAATGCAGGTTGTTTTAAGTTAGTAAATGTCTGATAATATTGTTGCACAGCAATAGGTAATTAATATATCCATACTAAGGAGTTTGACTTTAGAAAAGAAAAGAAAATGCAAATTCCTTTGAATGAAGACTTTTGAGAGCAAAAGAACTGTGTTCTGGAAGGGTGGGGATGGATACATAGCAGGTGAGGATAACACTTTGCCCTATACTATGCTGAGAATTTTTAAGTAGGCAAAGGCTGGATGGCTAAAAAGATTGTTGGAAACTCAGCAGTCCAGGTACAAAAGTAGCCAGAACCAGAAAGGAAACTAACAGTGGGAATTAGCAAGAAAAGGTCTGTATGAAATTTTGTGGCAGAAGAACGGATAGTTCATCTCTTTTAGTGTGGGGGGACTAAAGCAAAGCAAAAATCGATATTTTACAAAAATGACCTGCATTGGAGTTTGGCTCACAGTGCTGGAGAAGGTAGAGAGTATAGTGGTAGTGAGATGTGGGAAGGGTCTGCCCTCAGACTGTGGGTGGCAGGTGAGAGACACATTTCTGAGGCAGGATAATTTAGGGGCAGAGCAGTGAGTTGGCTCACAGTTTGGTTCCACAAGCTCTGAGTCAGAAGGCCTGTGTTTGAGTTCCAGATCTACTGTATTGCCTTGGCCAAATGACTTCATTTCTCCCGACCTTAGTTTCCATATCTGTAAAGTGGAGCTAATTATAGAACTGGCTAACAGAATTATTGTGTTAGGTCAATGAGATAATGCCTGAGAAGAAGTTTCCAGCTTGGCACATAATGAAGATCAATCAATGATAGCTTTAAACAAATAATGATTGGATGAAGTCTTGAGATTTGGTCATGTTCAGGCTTTCCAAAGTACTTGTTATTGGAAGAAAATTACACCATTGCTTTGAACTGAGATTGCCCATCAAAGTGTCAAGAATATTCAAATCAGTGATTTTCTTCCTTAGATGCATATTGAAATTACCTGGAGAGATTTAGAATGTATTGGTGCTTTGGCTCTATCCCTAGAAATTCTGATTTAAATGGGCTGGTGTATGGCCCAGAAATCAGAATTTTGAAAAGTTCCCCAGGTGATGTTAATGTATAGTCAAACTTGAGAATCACCATGTTGTCCCTTTATCTGTTCCTTAATGATTGCCCCTGTTTGTTTAGTTTACCTAGCTAGATGGCAAGATCTTGTGGGCTCACCTATGTGTAATCTTTTGTGGGCTGGCTGAGTAAGAGGCACAGGAACCAGCAGCTGAAAGGATTGGGTTCTCTATCTGGTTTTTCTTAACTGGCTATGGCACCTATGGCCTGGGTCATGAGATGATTGAGCACGTACTGTGTACCAGACACTACTCCAAGTACTTTGCATGCATCAATTCATTTGTTCCCTCAGCCTGATGAGACATGTCCTATTATTAACCTCAGAGCTAATAATAACACAGCAAAGTTAAATAACTTGCCCAAGGTCACACCATTGTGCTTCTGGATATGAGTGTAGGAAGCCTGAGCTCTCACCATGACCCGCTCCACCCTCCTGTGTGACATGAGGCTGGTCTCAGTTTTGTTCATCTTTAAATGGAGGAGCTGAACTGTCCCTCCCAGCTCTGAGGTTATGAATCTATGAAGTTCTGCTTCCCCCACCAGCACCTGGCAGAGACATCACATAGTGGGTGGCCTGGTGTTGTTCACGGATGAATTGTTAAATCAAGGAATTGATTTCAGACTAGAATGGGCACACCAGAACAAGAAGGGCAGACAGATGGAAGCTGTGATCTCGAAGCATGGTCATGTTAAAGGGATGAAGTAATGTTAACTGTTGTACCTCCCTTTGGGCTTTTGACCTTCTGTTTAGCTCAGTGAATGGGCAGAGGGATGTTAAAGTCAGCCAAAGGCTACTTTAGCCTGGATATAGAAAGATGAATTTCCCTGCATAAAATATGTATCAGGAATTTGGAGAAATAGAGCCTAATAACTAGAGAAGAGGTGAAAAAGCCACTCAAGAGTCGATGTGGCCCAAAAAATAAAAAATAATTCTACATGACCGAAATTTTCCATGACTGCTGGATTTTAGGATAGTAATGCTTGATGTTCAATTTTAAGTTGATGCCTCTGTTGTTCTGAGTGGTAATAATCCTCCATTAGCACCAAACTATCCAAAAAAGTCAGTCATACACATAGCCTTTTGTTAGTGGTGCCATGAGGGAATTAAGAAATAGGAACGGTGTTGATCCTGGAGAAAAATCATGAGGAAGACAGATGCCGGTTGCAGGAGATAAGATGGAAAATAGAGAGAAAAAGTTTAGAGGACGCAGGACAAGGTGTCAGTAGAAACATAGGTCCCTGGGAATCCTTAGTATGTTGGATGAACGCTAGGTTTCAAGGAATTGAGTTTAACATATTAGAGGATAGTAAGATCCCAGGAGTCTGACAAGTAGATTATTCAAGGTAAAATAAGAAGTTGAGAGGAAAGGCAAAGTATGATTTCCCCAGTGAAACAGAGAATAATAAAACAGAGACTCCTTAATCTGCAGAGATTTTGAGAAAAAGAAAACTGAGGTAACTTCTTTATGTGGGCAGGGGTTTGATGACATAGCTCTACTGGGATGTTCTTTGGGTACCATATATGTCCTAAAGGGTTTTCAATTCTGATGAAAACTGGAATTATGGGGGCTTTTCAGAACATTGCTCTTGTCCCACTCTAGGGAGAGAGGCTGATGTCATTGGTTCAGGAGGTGGCCTAGACGCAGGACTTCTTAAAAACCCCTTGGGAGAGTTATGTGCAGAGTTACAAGATTGGGACCCACTGTCTTGAGAGCTGTGCACACACCTGGGGATAAGAGGATGGCAATTCTACAGAAAGGGATTTGATTGAGGCTTAAAGCTTGTATGTTTTTACACACCTTAGTTTTAAGCTAATTTGTTAGTCACTTGCATTTGGTGTTAGAAAGTTAATAATAGGAACATTAATGTTAATTATAAGGTTAATATTAGGAAGTTAATTCTAGGAACATTACCCAGAATAAGGAGTGTGTCTTTCTTTGCATATAATCTTGTCAGGAACTTTCCCTGAGAGAAAAGCTAAGGACATTGGTGGGTGTGCCTTAGGACCTCTTGGCATCTGGATGAAGAAGGCATAGTACAACATGATTGGTTCAGAGACCTGGGGTGGCTTTCAATCTCCTCAAATAGCCCCCTCTGCTATTGGGACTAGACGTTCATAGCTTTAGAAGCAGGAAGGAATTTTAGATATTTTCTTGTTAAAGTTCTGTTGTTAATTAATTTTTTTAAAAATTGAGGCTCTGAGAAGTAAAGTGCTTAACTCAGGACACCCAATCATTTAGCAAAAGGACCAGAAGTAGGGTAGAGTCTTTGGACAACCAGCCATTGCTTTTTCCCTTAAGCCTCTGTGCCCTTCACATGCAAGGGTGAACATGTGGATACACTAACAGTAGCCTGACTTAAATTCACACTCAGGTGTACATGACTATCATAAAATATTTTGTTTCTGGTGGGACGTGATAGTTGGGTAGAATGCATCAAACTTAGGAACCTGAACATGGAGAGAGAAAAGAGGAAAATGTCAAGACTAATGGAAAGCGTCAAAGAAAGGCAACTGGGCAGGAGCGTGCAGGCAGACAGGAAGAGTCCACAGCGGGGACTAGTGCCAGGCATCCAGAAATGAAAACAACCCAGGACACTGGAACAGGGAGAAGAGTGACTTTATGTTGAACCTGTTTATGAAAGGACAATTTTTAATTTAACAAGTGCCAAAAACTACCCACCCACCCACAGCTCAGATGAAGCCCCCAAAGGCTGGCCTCGAGGGACTCAATCCCATTACCAAGAATCACTTGCCTTAAGGCTATTTCCGCTTCATTCAAAAGGTTTTCAGTTACCTTCAGAGTCAACAGGAAATTAATCAGCAAGTAGAAAATTGAAAGAAGATCTGCATCTCACTGTGGGAGTCATTAAAATAAAAGCAGATTTGGCGAAATAGCAAGGTGCATTAAAAAAAAATTCTCTCCCACCCCCTTACTTAATAAGTTTGGGACTCCAAAGCTAAAAGCTCAAGGAACAGAGGCTCCTTGAAGGATAGGGTACAAACTGTCCTAGGATTGTACCCCTTTGCTGAGCATACCAGCCCAGTTACTATCCTGAGAGCTTTCTCTGCTCTCTCAAAAAGTCCCTGGAAACCCGACTACACTCTGACATGGTCAATTTAAAACTCCCTGGACTCATCTCAGACCACATCTCTGTCTTGTATTGTTTCACTTGTCTTTCCCCTCTAAACTCTTGGAGGGAAAAGACTTTTTTTTTTCTTTTCTTGTTTTGGAATGATTTTATTTATTATTGTAAGCCTGGGTGGAGAGTGTACTTCCTTGCTTATCATGCAGTTATGTAGAAATATTAAATAATAATAATACCTGGATGCGGTAGAGAACATAAAACTCTGCCTATCGTATAACCTTTGCTCTGTCTTTGGATATCTGGGGAAACAGCTTCTCTGACTCTTCCTTATTATGGGAACTGAAAACTGCAAGACCCTAAATTAGAGAACTGATACATGGATTGACAGTGAGAAAAATTGTCTCATTCTCTCCCGCTGACTTTTGACCTATTGATCTTAGAAAGATCACTTTCTCCTCCTGTGCCAAAGTGGTTGTGAAGAGAAAGGATACTGAGTCAATGCACTTCATAGGTGGTCACAGTTAAGACCCATGGAGTTGCAAATAATAGAAACCAGCTCCAGTTAACAAAGCAGGATGTTTTTTGGAGAACCATCAGCGATTCTCACAGAAACCAAAGGCCACACTCTTTTGCTTTCTCTCTGCCTCTCATCTTTATTTCCTGGCTTCAACTAAATGTGTATTTCGTGAGCACAGGGCTTTGGTCTGGTTTGTTTCCTGCAGGTTTGTCCATGCCTAGTACAGTGCCCGGCATACCCTAATTGCTCAATCAGCATTTATTAATGTATTTCTCTGAAGAGCAGCTTCTTATATTCTTCTACAGGCATGCCAGAAGGTAGGCCCCCTCCCCAGTGCCCAAATTGAAATTCAAGCTGTCAAGTATCCACCCTCAGTCTTGATCACCTCTGGCCAGGGGATTGATTTTCTAGCAAATATGATTGAGGTAGAGATGTTGCTTGTGAAGAAGTTTTTGGAGTTAGGCAGATACCATCAATGTGTTTATAACAATTGGGCAGGTAGTAATGTCAGATGCCATCAGCTTGTAGGAAATGGTACATGGTAATCCCCAAATAGAGCCATGTTTTGGGGACTCTATCTGCTCTTACAGCATAAAACTTTCTGAGATGTTATAAATCAATCTCTCTTTGGCCATTTCCAGGGACAAAGAAAGCACTATTTTTCAAAAGCTGTCCACACCATTTTAAAAAACATATCTATTTATTAGGAAATTCATACATGTATCTCTCTGCATTTTACCTCCATTGGTTCAAGCTCTGGCTTTTGGAACCACAGAGAGTAAGTTTCTTTTGCATGTGACAACCCTTTAAAAATGATTTGAAGATGTGATTATGTTGTTTTGAAGTCTTTTCCTTTGGATGATCAGTAAATGCTGTCCATGCACTCCATATATTTTATTCAGGATTGCCTCTTTCTGATTCCTTAAAAATGATAGAATCAATAACTCAATTGCAGGTGAAAGATAGGCCTCCAGACCTTGTACTGCATGATCTTGGTCTCCATCCAAAAGAAGGACTTTATGCGGGGTGTTCAGGGATCTTTTCAAGCTCCCTTGACAGATATAACAGCTTTCATAAGTGGAAACACCTGCACTGAGGAACTTATGTTACCTGCTAGAGATCAATGACTAAATGAGTTGAAATGTATCAACTGGTAACTCTGGACCAGTGAAGATCTGACTGGTAATCTGGGACTGTTCTCAAGCTAATGATATATTTATTAAATCTACCAGCCCCTTTATATCACCTCTTTTCAAGGCTGAATATATTCTACATTTAAAGGACACTTAATTCCTATCATTTAACAAACATTTATGAAAGCACTAACGATTTTCAAATAATTGCTCTAGTTGTTGAAATAACAGTTAAAGGACAAGATTTCTACCTTCAAATAATTCATGGTGAAATAAAAATAGAGAGCTGAGTAAACAGAAGATAGTAAGCTAGGATGTGTGCTGTAACAGCACACAAGATAAGGGCCACCAGCAGTACACAGGAGAAGAGGCACAACTGGGGGAGGGAAGAGGTTGGGGACAGGGTGCTCAAGGGATGTTGCCTGGTGAAGGTAGTGCCGGAGATGAGTGTCTTGAAGGATTAGTCGGAATTAGTCAGATGAAGAAGGATGGGTGAGGGAGAAAGGAGGGCAGACCAGACAGAGGGTTGCAAAGCTGTGGAGGAGTTGACATCTGGTTTGTTCACAGCATGGCTAAAGCATGAGATGTGAGTGCCAGAGTAGTAAGTCAATAGATAAAGCAGTACAGGTATGTACAGTTGGTAACAGCTGATTTTTTTTTCTACCTAAGAAATCACCTCCAAAGCCCAGTGGTTTCAGACAATAAGCCTTTATTATTGTTCATGAGTCAATCAGTCAACTGTAAAGTTCTGCTGAACTGGCCCAGGCCTGTCTGGTCACCACTGGGCTTGCTCATGTATCAGGGGTCAGGTGGCAAATTGGGAGCTGGTTCGTCTGGGATGGCTTTGCTCACATGATGGCGGTTGGCCAGCAGTTGGCTGGGTGTCGAGGTGATATGTCTCTCATCATATAATATGCTAGCCTGAACTCGTTCACACAGTGCTGCCAGAGAGAGTGGAAACACACATGGCCACTTCAGACCTAGGTTTGGAACTGGCATACCATCACTTCTGCCTAGTTTTATTCACCACGGCAGTCACAAAACCACCTCAGATTCAAAGGACAGGGACATAGACTACCTCTTGATGAGAGGTGCTGCCATACAAGTCTTGTTGCAAAGCCTATATGTACAGGAAGGGGTGAACAATTGTAGCCATTTTTTTGCAATCAACCCAGCACAAGGACCTTAGATAATCGAAGTTTATCTTGACAAAGATGAGGAGAGATCAAAAGGACATTAAGTTTTTTAAAGTTGGTTTTCATTTATGCATGTAACTTTTCCCTTAAAAAAAAAAAAAGTTGTCAGATAAAGTTAAAATCTCCTGCCAGCCATGTCCTTGTTGAGTAGAATAAAGCTGATGATGTATTCTAGACACTACCTTCCAGATCCCACTGCAGGTTGACATGGACCATTTCTCAGCATTTCTTTCCTCAGGTGGTTCAGCTAACAAGAAAGCCACATGAATCTCTTTACCCCTCAGACTGTATTCTCCACTTCTCCACAAGGATATCATAAGAAACTTTGTCAAATACCTCATGAAATCCATATCTACTATGTCTAGATTCCTTATGGATTCTTGGTCTAGTAAACCTGGCAGAAAAGAGAATGAGAATGGTCTCGTCCAACTTGGCTCTCTAAACTTCTCTTCCAGTAACTCACATCTTCTTTAATAACCCATTCCGGAAGGTTACTCAAGTTCCACACTGTAGTGACTATAACTTGGGGCATCCATATTGGTCTACTTTTTGAAAATTGTAATCTGGTTCCCTTCCATCATCAAAGTTCCTTAAGCACAATGAGTTATTTCCTCTCAGGTCCTCTCAGTTTCTTAAAATGAAATTTGCCATGGCCCTCGAGATTGATCTAATTTAAATCTGCCGGAGTTCACACGCTAACTCATCTCCTGACTGGATCTTTGATTCTCTCAGGCCAGTGAGTTTTTTTTTGGGGGAGGGAAGAAAAAAAAAGAGAGGGGCAGAAAGTGAAGGAAGAATAAAAGGAAAGAGAGAGAGAGGAAGGGAAGGGGACGGGAGAGAGAGAGAGAGAGAGAGAGAGAGAGAGAGAAAGAAAGAAACTAAATATGTTGTTTTTTGAATCTGTCCTCAATTTATATTGCACCACACACCCTATTTGACTGATCTCTAACATATATATATATATATATATATATATATATATTTTGCATCTTGTTTAGACTTGATTAAATATAAATATAGGTTTGGAGTGTTTTTCTGTAAGTAATCATAAGAAACTGTCAGCAGTAGTTCCATCTGAGGAGAGGAACTGGGCTTAATGAAGGCAGGAGATTTCATATTTTTCTTTGGTGTTCTTCTCTATTGGTTGACTTCTCTAAATGTGCCAAGGAGAGTTATCTGGAAAATGGAATTATGGAAGATGTTTCTTTTTTTCTAATTCCTCCCCCTTTACTGAAAAACATGTTTAAAGAATGAAAATAGTCAATTTTTATTGTTGTTTCTACAACAGAAACAAAGGTTGTGTATATATGGAGTACTCATTTTGTGCCAGGCACCGTGTTAATGCGCTCTACGTATATTGCCTTTTTTGTTCTACAACAATCCAGTGGAGGAAGTGAAGGCACAGAATAGTTGTACAACTTGCCTCGTCATACAGCCACTAAGAGTCACACAGCCACTAAGAGTCATTGCCAATATTTACCCCAAGTTTTATTTGACTTCAAACCAAGATTTGTGCACCATGTGATGGTGATGTCTTTCATCTTTTAATGGATATTCTTTTAAAATTGTCAACATCAGAAAGCATCTTGGGTCACCCCCACAATCCTGGGCCATCAGTGTTGGATGGAATTGTAGTTAGAATGTCTTCATAAGAGTCTCTAGACCTTCTAGTTTTTCTCCGAACTTTGAAAAATCTACCTCCTAATGTTGAAAGCTCATGTCTGACTGAGCTAATGCTATTCCTTCCTGTTTTCCCCAAAGCTCAAGCTGCCACTTTCTTCCTCATTGCTGTTTTCTTAGCTAACCAGTGTGCTCCGATTGATCAAAATTAGAGGCAAAATAACTGTCTTCCTTATCACTTTTTCAAACTTCTGGGAGATGAAGTCGTTGTGACCACATGAAGAATTTATTGCATATATTGTTCTTAGCTGACCTTACCCTGATTTTACCACATAATAAAATGCTTTGAGTCCTGCATTCTGCTGGTTACTTTGGGTTTTGTTTGTTTGTTCATTGTTAACCACAACTGAACTTTAAGTCTGGGAATAGTTTCCAAGTTTCTGGAAATAGTCGGTAAGTGGCTCCCCTGTTCTTCTGTTGTTGCTATTGATCAGTTCTGAAGAGAAAGCCAATCTCCATACCCTCTTTGATTCCTCTGTCTCACTAGCTGCCCCTCCTCCATATTTAATTAATTACTCTCACTTGCTGCCCCTCCTCCATATTTAATTAATTACTGTTGTCTCTTCAAAGTATCTCTTACATCCTACTTTTATAATAACTCTTACCACAGTAAATAAAACAAGTTCAGACTCTGAAACCCCTTAACCTACAGTGTGGCACGAACTCCTAAACTGGATGAGTAGCTGAATAGATTTTCTTCCCATCACCCAGCCCACCCTGAATGGTAAATCTAAACCAACCACACTAATCTCACTCCCCTTTCCAAGTGACTGGCTAAGGAATGGGCATACCACTCAATTCTGTCCAAAGTGCGAGGGGTCATTCGCTATGAGGCTTTTGGGAATAATTTCCCTGCTTTTAAAAAATAGAAGAGTCAGTTATTTTTGCCTCCTTTAGAGGTATGGCATCTGGTGTGACAGCAGAATCCTTGGTGAACATTCCTCCAATGCAGCTCGTGAGCCTGCCCTTCCCATGTGTTTCTTGTTATGCACAATGTCAACTGCTGATATTTTTAAGTACAAAGATAGGCCAGCCTCTGTGCCTATACATTTTCTGCTTTGCACCTTACTCATGCCAGGTTAACCACTCCAAGCATGAAAACCCTTTATGACTTCATATTTTTCTTCTAGTTACCTTGAGTGAAGGGAATCAAGAGTTAGCAGCCAGGGCTCGAGGTTGTAAGAATCTGTACAATTCCGTAACTTTGTTACTTTAAAAATATTATTCTGTGTTTAAAAATATTATTCTATGTTTGGTCATTTTCATTCATTTAACAAGTGCTTATCCAGCACCTGTTGTCAGGCACTATGCTATACTCTGGAGGTACAAAAGGTAAATGAGTGAGAATCATTTCCTGCCATCAAAGAATTTACAGCCTAGTAGAAGAATTCAGCAGTCACAAAGGCTGCCCACTCAGCAGCCTCCTTTCTTGTTCTCAAACTCCTGGGCTCGAGCAATCCTCCTGCCTCAGTCTCCCAAAGTACTGGAATTACAGACGTGAACCACCAAACCCAGCTTCCTTCTTCCTTGTTAACAGAACCCTAATTTTGTTCAGTCAGTAATGTGTCCAGTCAGAATGGATGTTTTGTTATTTGTCTATGAGTGAGCATGTGAATAAAACCTAAAGGGAAGTCTACTGGAGATGTGGAAAGGATTTTCCTTCTGATTAAAGGTGTGAGACAACCACCTACTTCCGTACTTCTTGGGACCCTGTTGTATGAGACTGAGATGTTTGGAGCTGTAGCAGCCTTCTTGAAATTGAGGGAAAGACCTGTTGTAGAGATGCTCACCGGTGCCATACTATCACTGCCACACAGATCCAACTTTGCAACTCCCTATGTTCAGACTTAATTTTCTATAAGGTAATCAAAGGCCTTTATTGTTTAAGCCACTACTGTGTTTTCTTTCTTTTTTAAATTTTTTATTTTAAAGATGTGGGGTACAATTCAGGGTTAGGTATACAAATTCATTATGCAGGTATCCTTGTTGATGAGGTGTGCCCCCCACCCCGGAGGATTCCCACTACTGCCAATCCCGCACCCCTCCCTGCCCCGGGCAGTTTCCCACTACTGCCAATCCTTTTCTTATAGCATTACAATGATTGTTCAAATGCTGCTTATGAGTGAGAATATGTAATACTCAGTTCTTTGTTTCTGTGATAGATCACTCAGTATTATAGACTCCAAGTCCATCCAAGTTGCTGCAAAGATCATAATTTTGTCCTTTATGACTGTGTAATACTCCATCGTGTATATGTACCACAATTTTTCTATCCAGTCCTCTTTCAATGAACAGCCCGGTTGATTCCATTTTCATTATTGTGAATAATGCTGCAATAAACATGCATGTGAGGTATCTTTTTCACAGAGTGATTTGAATTCCTTCGGGAATATTCCCAGTAGGGGGATTGTAAGGGTCATATGGAAGGTCGATTTTTAAATCTTTTAGGAATCACCACACTGTTTCCCACAGAAGCTGTACTGGTTTACACTCCTACCAACAGTGTAGAAGTGTTCCCTTCTGGCCATATCCTCTCCAGCATCTGTTGGTTTTTGAGTTATTGATGATAACCATCCTGACTAGAGTTAGGTGGTATCTCAGTGTGGTTTTAATTTGCATTTCTTTGATGATTAGTGAGGCTGAGCATTTTACATGTATCTTTTGGCTGCTCATATGTCTCTTTGGAGAGTGTCTATTTATATCTTTTGCCCACTTTGTAATGGGGTTTGTTTTTTTCTTTTCAGCACATTTGACTTCCTTGTAGATCCTAGACATTAGGTCTTTGTCAGATATACAGTTATCAAATATTTTTTTCCCAGTCTGTGGGCTGTCTTCCCGCTCTCTAAATGGTTTCTTTGGCTTTGTGGAAGCTTGTCATTTTGATGAGGTCCCGTTTGTCTATCTTATCTCTTATGGCATGGGCACTTGGGGTTTTGATCAGGAATTGGTTGCCAGTTCCAATTTTCATAAGGGTGTCTCCCACATTTTCTAAGGTTCTTATAGTTTGAGGTTTTATGTTTAGGTCTTTGATCCATTTAGAGTTGATTTTTGTGTATGGTGATA
>CAUYQG010183139.1:0-13609 GCA_963574415.1 Tarsius wallacei
TATTATAGGAACACAAAGTAGCCTCTTCTGATGGAAACATACTCTCTCTTTCTCTTTTTGAGTAGTGTCTCACTCTCTTCTTTCTCTCTCTCTTCCTCTCTCTCTGTTTTTTCTGTCTCTCTCTTCCTCTCTCCCTCTTCCCTCCCTTGCTCCTTCTTTCTCTCTTCCTCTCTCCTTCTCCCTCTCTCCGTCCTCGTCCTTTCTTCTTTTCCTCTTTCTCGTCCTCTCTCCTTATCCCTCCCTCCATTGCCCGCCCTTCCTCCCTCCCTCCCTCTCTTCCTCCCTTATTTCCTCCTTCCTCCTCCTTACAACCCTTTCACCATATCTTCCCCCCTTTCTTTCTCCTTTCTATCTCTCCCTTTCCTTTCTTTCTCTCTCTCCATCAGTCCTCAGTTTCTTCAGCCTTTTCCTCTTTCCATGAAGGTCTCTGCCAGCAGTAGAGCCAAATGCTATCCTCCACTCTCTCCTTTTCTTGGGCCCCTATGGAGAGATTCTCAAATCCTCTGGGGCCGAGAAGTTTCAGCCCAACTCCTTGGACTGTTTTCTCCCTGAGACCTTGCTTCCCGAGAGTTCAGAGCAGCAAAACAAGCCTGGCCCCAGAGGCTGGTGGTTGTGGTTGCCATCCTGCTACCATGTATCAATGTGACCTCAGGGGCCCCTTCATCTCTCAGTGTCTTTACCTGCAAAGTGAGGAAAACTCTCAGAAGCTGTCTCCAGAAAGTGCTAGATTCCTTTCTGACAGTCATCTCGGTTGCTGGGCTGACACCTCTGCATTTTGGCCCAAAGTTTACTTCCCAGCCCTCAAAGGAGGACAGAACTCTCCGGAACCCAGCACAGGAGTCTGGGCACTGTCTGTCGAGTGGGATCCTGGAGACCCATTGGTCTGCGAGAACTAGGCTCTGTCATGGGCTAGGGCTAGGTAGAGGGGGAGGGGATGACACACATGGGCTCCCTTCATCCCTGGCCCCTGCAGAGCATCAAAAATGCCAATAACCCTCCGGACAGTGTCTGGGTGTTTGGAGCACATACGCCAATGAAGCTGCTCTCACAGTGTGTGTGTGGCCTGGGAGGATTCCCAGTGTGGGTCTCTAGAGGTACATGTGCATGAGCACCCTTTTCCAGGTGGGTGGACAGGCAGTTCAGTAACAGCCACTTCCTTACCTTGCATCAATGGGAGGCTCTGGTCCTAGAACGCGAGTCCTCGAATTGTGGTCAGAACACCCAGGAGTTCAGTTCTGAGTGAGTGAGCCCATCTGGGACACTGGAGCCCCAGCGAGGTCTCTACCTTAGGCAGATCCATGTCCACGTGACCTCTTGTTCTGAGGTGAGTCTTGGTGGCGGGGATGCAAGCACTGGTCTCAAGTATTTCCAGAGCAAGAGTGTGAATTTCATTGTATTTTGTTGCAGATCATTATGCATATTTTTACTCAGTTGCAGATAAATATGAAGGGGGACCACCCCCCCAAAAAATCCCAAAACTTATTTATGAAAAATATGTACTTACTCTTAATGTTTATTCTTCAGTCACCTTCAAAGTACTCTTTGTATGATGAAATACACCTATTGAGACCCTTTTTTCACTGCTCAAAACAGTCTCTGAACGCATTCATTTTGAGGTCTTTTAGTGCTTCTGCCATTTTTTGTTGCACCTCTTCCACATTGGCAAAATATTTCCCTTTGAGGAAAATTTCTTCCCCCAGGGAAACAAAAACAAGGCATTCAGGGTGGGAAGGGGTGAATAGGGCAGGTGAGGCACTGGGGTCATGCCGTTTTTGGTCAAAAACTGCTGAACACTCAGTGTAGTGTGGGTATGTGAGCTTGTAAATCACCCATCATGAAATGGGCAAATGGGTTGAAAGAATCTGAAGATTTGCTGAAGCCGAACACAGCCTCTCATAGCAACTTTAGCTGGCACTTGGATGCTGATGGGCTCTTATAATGCTTAACTAGTGAGGGAAGCCTGCAGTATAAGGAGTTCGCCCTCCAAAAGATGGCTCTGGGATTTTTTGGTCACTTCTTACATGGATAGGCATCTTTCCCTTCATCTACCCCCATCCCTCTCTTCCTCTGTGCTAGGTCCCTCTCCATACACTCAAGATACAAGCTGACTCAGAATGAGCCCCTGCCTGTGAGAAACTTCCAGTCCATTTCGATGGAAAGTAAGTCAAGTTGTGACAACAGAACTCAGTCCTGGAGGGACCACAAGGACATCTGGGGGCACGGAGGGGAGCCCCTTACCTTCTGCCCCCTCCATCCTGAGAAGAGCATGGGGAAAGGTGAATGATGGAGAGCCTTTGGCAGCTTAGCTGCTGTGTTATGGAAGGTGGGACTTTGGGGAGCAGGACAGTCACCCTCTCATTTCTGGAAGACTGTAGGAGAGGTTTTGTAGATCCTTGAAAACAATGACTGGCTTGTGTGTCACTTTCACAGCCTTGTACTGGAAAGACACATTGAGTGGAATGACGGGCAATATGAGGCAGGCAAGGATTAGGAGATGTGGCCCCCAGTCTACACTATTTGCCAGCATAGCTCCTCAAAGGCAGGAAGGAATGATGGAGGCTGGAGCTGTTGAATTTCAGTTGATAGTAAAACGTTTATCTCAGTTCTCATCAACAGCTCTGTGGTAGGCTGGTTAACCTCACTTTATAGTTAAGAGGACTGAGGTTCAGGCTCAGGAATTTTCTAAGTGAAGAGCAGGATTTTAAATCACACTCTACAAGACTTCATTCTTTTTTTTTTAACTTTAAATTTTTTATTTTAAAATTGTGGGGTACAATTCAAGATTAGGTATACAAATATTCATTCTGCAGGTACCCTTGTATATGAGATGTGCCCCCCCTTCCCCAGGCAATTTCCCACTACTGCCAATTCCACCTCCCTGTCCCCCACCACACCCCCGCAGTTTCCTGCTACTGCCAGTCCTTTTCTTGTGGTATTATGATAGTTGTTCAAGGTCCACTTATGAGTGGGAACATGTGATACTCAGTTCTCTGCTTCTGTGAAAGATCACTCAGTATTATAGACTCTAAGTACATCCAGGTTGCTGCAAAGTTTATGATTTTGTTCTTCTTTATGGCTGTGTAATAGTCCATTGTATATATGTACCATGATTTTTTATCCAGTCCTCTTTGGATGGGCAGCACTGCTGATTCCATGTTCTTGCTACTGTGAACAATGCTGCAATACATATACATGTGCAGGTATCTTTTTAACAGAGTGATTTGAGTTCTTCTGGGTATATTTCCAGTAGGGGGATTGCAGGGTCATATGGAAGGTCAATTTTTAGAATTTTTAGGAATCGCCACACTGTTTTCCACAGAGGCTGTATTAGCTTACACTCCCACCAACAGTGTAGAAGTGTTCCCTTTTCTCCACATCCTCTACAGCATCTGTTGTTTTTGAGTTATTGATGATGGCCATTCTGACTGGAGTTAGGTGGTATCTCAGTGTAGTTTTAGTTTGCATTTCTTTGATGACTAGTGTGGCTGAACATTTTTTCATGTATCTGTTGGCTGCTGGTGTGTCTTCTTTTGAGAACTGTCTATTCATATCTTTTGCCCACTCTGTAATGGGGCTGTTTGTTTTTCTCTTTTCAGTATGTTTAAATTCCTTGTAGAACCTAGATGTTAGGCCTTTGTTAGACATAGAGTTGGCAAATACTTTTTCCCAGTCTGTGAGCTGTCTCCCTGCTCTCTTGATGGTTTCTTTGGCTTTGCAGAAGTGTATCAGTTTGATAAGGTCCCACTTGTCTATCTTATCTCTTATGGCATGGACACTTGGGGTTTTGATCAGGAATTGGTTGCCAGTTCCAATTTCCATAAGAGTTTCTCCTGCATTTTCTAAAGTTCTTATAGTTTGAGGTTTTACATTTAGGTCTCTGATCCATTTAGAGTTGATTTTTGTGTATGGGGATAGGTAGGGGTCCTGTTTCATTCTTCTGCATGTGGTCAGCCAGTTTGCCCAGCACCATTTACTGAATAGGTTCTCCTCTCCCCAGTTGTTATTGGTGAAGGATTTGTCAAAAATGAGTTGGTTGATAAATTGAGGTTTTGCTTCTGAATTCTCAATTCTGTTCCATTCGTCTATATGCCTGTACTTTTAACAATACAATGCTGTTTTGATTATTGTAACTTTATAATAAAGTTTAAAGTCTGTGAGTGTAATACCTCCTGCTTTTTTTTGCTGAATGCCCCCATTCTTAAGTCCGTGTTCTCTTTCCAGCAAACCCCACTGCCTACAACAATTTTCTATAGAGCCCAATGGACTTCCTGTCAAGGATCATAAACGTGGAATTCAATGTAAAGTCACTAATATTCCAAAAAAAGAAAATCCCTGATGTCTCTTCCTCTTTAGAAAAAACAGCATGCCGCAGTGAGATGGGCTATTAGTACACATTGTCACTGGCATCAGCATTGTAGGCTTCCTGCTTTGGGGAGAGCCAGGATGTTGCTGATTTGCATACCGATTTCCATTAATTTGCATTTTCTCTCCATATGCAAAAGTAAACACAGCAAATTAGTACAACCTCCTTACAATGAGAAGCAGGCCAAGCCTTCTGTGCCAGGGCAGATGGAGCCCAAAGCAGGGACTGATGCAACTCAAAGCCAGTCACATCCTGGGTTGAACACACCGGGAGACTCAATGTAAGGCACACTGCTGAATGAAAAGTAGGGTAACTGGGGAATCATTATTTTTCAAAGATTGTCCCTTTGAAGTGGTTATTGCAGAGAAGGAGGGTGGGAGGGAGAAGGAGAAGGAGAGACAGAGAGAGAGGGCAAGAGAGAAAGAGAGACAGAGAAAGAGAGAAGTGAGAGACGAGACAGAGAGAGAGAAAGAGAGGAAGAGAGGGCGAGAAGCAAGACAGTGAGAGAGAGAGGAGGGGAGAGAGAGAGAGAAGAGAAGCTAGAGAGACAAGAAGGGAAGAGAGAGAGAAGAGAGAGACAGAGAAAGAGAGAGAGAGGAAGAGAGAGAGAAAGAAGAGAGTGAGAGACAGAGAGAAACTGAGAGAGAGAAAAGAGATGAGACAGGGAGAGAGAGAGAGAGAGAGGAATCAGAGAAAGTGGCCAGAACTTTGCATCAGACAGGATTTTGTTGTTGGGGAAAGAGCTTGGGACTTGCATCCCCGAGGCCTTAGGTCACATGGAGCTTGGGCTTTGACCTTGCCCCTCACACTGTAGGACACTACACTTCATGATCTTGCAGGGATTCCATGGGAACATGGATACTATCATGTGTGTGTCTTATATGTATATCTGTGTGGATACACACACACACATACACACACACACACACAGAGGCTAGCACTTCATGGTTACCTAACATGGACCAGACACTGTGCTGATTGTGCACATCACAATCACTGCATGTAAGGACTCCCATGACAAAACTAAGACCTACTTATTGTCATGACTCCATCTGGTGGTAGCACTAAGGCAAGAGCTCACTGGCCACGTACCCCAGAAGCTCCTGTCACAGGAGTAGGAATTCAGACTTTCTGTTCCCCTTCCTTTTCCAACCCCTTTCCAGACAAGGACCTTCTTTTTTTCATTCCACCTAGTCATGGTCATTTCGACTTGGTCTTGACTTTTGTCCTGTGTCATCTGAGGACTTGTTCTCAATTGGTCATGTTGGCTGGACTCAAATATTTCAGTTCCACATTCCATGACTTTGTATGGTTTATTCCACAAAAAGTTCCAATCAGCCAAGGTATATTGAATTATTGTTCACAAATATTACCAGCATCTTTTTTTTTAGTCAGTGTCTCCCTTGGTCACCCAGGCTAGAGTGCAGTGGCATAATCATGGTTCACCGCAGCCTTGAGCTCCCAGACCCAAGCAATCCTCATGCCTCAGCCTCTAGAATAGCTGGGTCTACAGGCACATGCTACCTGACCCAGCTATTTTTTAAAAATTTCTTGTAGACACAAGGTCTCACTGGTGTTGAACTTTTAGACTCCAGAGATGCCCCTGCCTTGGCCTCCCAAAGTGCTGGGATGACAGGCATGAGCCACCATGCCTGGCCCTCCCTTTGTCTTATAGAAGTAGGATTGTATTTTCCTACCCTATGGGTACAGAGCCTGGGTACGTGGTTTGCCCTGGGCAAGGAAAGGTAGGTGAAAGTGACACATTTCATTGTCAGGCATAAGGTAGTGTGCAGTCTGCCATTTTACCTTTTTCTTCTAACCTGCTGCTAGGCACTGCTGCAGGTAGAATTTGTTCCCTAGCCAGGTCTATGTGTGGGGCCAAGGGGTAACCATGGAAGGCCATGAGTGATGGACAAGACATGTGTATGAGTAATAAACATCTACTGTTGTAAGCCTTCAAGATCTATTATAGGAACACAAAGTAGCCTCTTCTGATGGAAACATACTCTCTCTTTCTCTCTTTTTGAGTAGTGTCTCACTTTGTTGCCTAGTCTAGAGGGCAGTAGCACAATCACAGCTCACTGAAGCTTCTACCTCCTGGGCTCAAGTGATCCTCTTGTCTCAGCCTCAGTCTTGTCTCAGCTTGGACTATCTACAAGCCCACACCATCATGCCTGGCTAATTAATTTTTTTTTGTAGAGATGAAGTCTCACTATGTTGCCCAGGCTGGTCTTGAACTTCTAGGATCAAGCGATCCTACTGCCTTGCAAAGTGCTGGGATTACAGCTATGAGCCACCCTGCCTAGTCTGCTTTCTCTTGAATATTATGAGATTAACTCTCATAGGATGTCCTCTCTCCTAAACTCGAATGGTACACTAATCAAGCTCCTATGACTTGACTATCATTTTTTCTGTGGATGGCTGGACACCTCTCCCCAGGAGACTGTCATCCCTCAAAATGTTTTGCATTTCCATTTCTAAAACAGCTTCATACCATAAAAGTGATACTTCCACTCCTGATCACAGCTGATGCTTCACAAAATTTCTTAGTTAATCTTGACAAACGCCATGTGATGTAGGTACTCTTGAATATCCATTATCCAGCCAGGGAAAACAGAAGTCCAGAAACATTCAGTAATGTATTCAAGATCACACAGCTAAGTAGAGGGTCAAGATTGGAATGAACATTCCTCTCAGGCACAAAATTTAATCTCATTATTTTCCACTCATACGTTCCGCTTCCAAAATAGATAGTAACTAGTTGAGTCACATACCTTCTTTGTCAGAGATGGCTGCACCTATTTTTTCTGCTATGCAAAGCAAGATCATTATGAAGCATTGAAAATAATAGATCCAGTATTGGGAGTTGTGGAGTCAGTTCACAGTTGTTTCTTGTGAGTCATGTGACCTCAGCGTAGATGATTTTCCTCTCTGGACTCTGGTTTTTTTCTCTGTAAAATTGGGAAATTTAGCCAGGCTCAGTGGCTCAGCCTGTAATCCCACGCCTTTGGGAGGCTGAGGTGAGTGTATTGCCTGAGCTTGCGGGTTCTCGCCTGGGAAACTTGGCAAGACCTCATCTCTACAATAAATCAAAAATTAGCTGGGCGTGGTAGCGTGCACCTGTAGTTCCAGATACTTGGAAGGCTGAGGTGGAAGGACCGCCGGAGCCCAGCAGGTCGAGGCTGCAGTGGTCGAGAGTGGCCACTGCACTCCAGTCTGTGTGGGGGTCCTGCCCCTGCCGGGTCTGGGGTCTCCTGAAGGAGGGACGATAGGCGAATGACAAAACTTACGATGAAATGATATAGATGGACACCTGCTTCTGGACAGAATGCCAATTTAATGTTAGTTAACACAAAGCTTTTATACCATTCGCAAAGGGGCAAGACAAAGAAAATTCCTTCACGTACATATTCTTTAGAAGTTACCACCATCTAGCGGTCTAGAAGCGACAAACAAACCAAGAACACCATCTACTTTTAATTAATGAGTCTTTATCATAAAACCAAAAATGATAGTTTTAGTTCAAAGTCCCGAATTACAGTCCTTGAAATGGCTCAAGAAAGCTTCCAGGTGCACATCTCTCCATGTATCAGAAGTTTTCTTTCTGGAGCTTCTATGACCTTCAAAGCTTCCTAATTGCCTCTCTTGTCCAGGTGTCTTCATTACTTTTCTCTTATCCTGCAGTGTTTATTTCTAAAGAAAACTCAAAAGAAGCTTTTAGTGATATTTCCCAGGCCCCAAACGTTGCTTTCTGTATTTAGTTAATTTATCATAAAAGTATCCAATTAGTATATTATGAATTTAGTGAAAGCCCACTCTGTAAACGTTAACTTAGAATTTTAACTATTGAATTAAGTAAAAACCTTAACGATTAATTTTCATCCTAAATCTGTGAAAACAGGGTTATAAATCCCCTACATAACTCCTAGATAAGTGTTAGAACTTACAGTGAACTCATAATGAAGTTACTACAAAATTGTGCTTCTAAAAAACCTTGTCTAAACACTAAACTACATAATTCTAAATCAAATAAGAGGTAAATATACTTATATCATTTTTACTCAAGCAATATCCAGTAACTTATAACCAAGTGAAAGAAAGAACTCTTGATGTGCTTCAGAGTTTAACCATTGCATATGTTAGAAAAGGCCAAATGGCATGGTGGGAAATAGAAAAATGAACAATGACATCCTTGATAGCTGTGAGTACTTTGCATAGACATGCTATTTTCTTCTTCCACGAATGCACAGAATTCTTCAGCAGTATCAAACAGCAAAGGTGGAAGACAGAAGGGTCTCAGCTTCCCGGACTCGCCCTGCGACCTGGGGTCTTCGGCCCACCAGGACCCTGTCAATCAGGTGGGCCTCCAAGGCTGGCTCCCAACAAGTCTGGGCAACAGAGAGACTCCAACTCAAAAAAAAAAAATTGGGAACTTTGGCTGAGCATGTTGGCCCATGCCTGTAATGCCCAGCACTTTGGGAGGCCGAGGTGAGAGGATTGCTTGAGCTCAGGAGTTCAAGACAAGCCTGTGTGACATGGTGAGACTCGTCACTACACAAAAATTAAAAAAAAAATTAATCAACTGTGATGGCACATGGCTGTAGTTCCAGTTACTTGGGAGGTTGAAGTGGAAGGCTTACCTGAGTCCAGGAGGCTGTGGTGAGCCCTGTGTTCCAGCCTGGCTGACAAAAAGAGACAGAAACTCAAAATAATAATAATAATAAATAAATAACAATAAAAATAAAGGATAACTTTATTGTGGCCTCAGACCACATACTGCATGGACCTGGACAGTGGCATCCTTCAACCCCCTGAAAGTGTATGCAAAACGTTGTGTGTAAATGCGTTTTCTGTGGATCTGTGATATTCATCATATTGGAAAAGGTCTGTTATTCCCCAAAGATGAGGAACCCTGGTTTTCAGAAGTTTTGAGTTGATTTATCACTTTTTCTAGAAGCAAAAAGAACTCAGTCTAACAAAATGATAGTGAAGCTCTGTAGGGTATCAAACTTATCAAAGAATAACCAGAAGGCAAACTGTATTATTTCATTTTTTTTAAAAAAATCATCAACAAGTGCTTCTGCCTCACGTTTCTGTGGCTCCGTGCCGCTTACTCTGCATAGAAGCTCATTTCCCCAGCCAAGGTCTGTGTCACTCAAGGTGGCTGTTGGTCATTTCCTGTCTCCCTCAGCCAAATAATCATGTTCTTTTGAATCTGCTGAGAACAGATCCTGAGCTGTGAACTCAGTCTCACTGTAACCAGTGGATGCGTCTCCTTGATTATGGGAGGAAAGAAAAACAGAGTAGGAAAACAGCCTTTGCTGAGCCCCTGCACCATCCCAGGTTCTTCAGTGGCATTTCATTCATCTATTCAGTCATGTGGAACAATTTCCAGTCAAAATTTTGTGGGTAACTGTAAGACTTTGGCCAGTGTTCTAGGGTCTGGGGATATGGATGTTAGCACAGCAGACAGAAACAAATATTCACGTTCCTGGAGTTTATGGTCTGGTGGGAGAGAGAAAATATGCTAGTGAAAATTAGTAAATAAAATATTGGTAAGATATATATGCCTCACATATGCTACTTTGGGGCAGAATGGTGAGATCTCCCACACAGAATAGCCCTCATATTACAGGATCAGAAATGTGAAACACCATGTGTCATTGTTCTCTCTCTCTCCCCCCTCCCAATTATTGACCTATTTATTATTATAGAGTGTCTCTCAATGTCTAATAATCTTGCAGTTTATTTTGTCATATATTAATACAGTCACTCTAGCTTTCTTATGCTTATTGTTCGCATGGTATCTCTTTCATTCTTCTACTTTTAGTCTACTTGGATCTTTTTTTTAAAGTGTGTTTCTTGTAAGCAGCATATAGTTGGTTCCTGAATTTTTACCCAGTTTGAGACTCTCCTTTTTGACCAGAGGTTTTTATGTATTTATAAATTTTATCATTATTGGCAAAGTTGAATTCAGGTCAGCTGTTTTGCTTTTCGTTATTTTGTTTCACTTATTTTTCATTTTTCTCTTTTCCTGACTTCTTGTTTATTTATCAAGTGTTTTTTAGTGTTTCATTTTAATTTCTTCATTTGTTTTCTATCTATGGCTCTTGGACTATTTTTTATGATTTCTCTGTAAATTACAATATACATCTTTGAGTTAATATTAAACTACTTCTGCGATGTCTGAAATTGTCTTTATTCCACGTTCATCTTTGAAGCAGAATAATTTGATACACAATTTTGATTGATAGTTTTTTTCCTTTACCAGCACTTTTAATTATTTTTCCAATATTTTCTGATTTTCACAGTTTCTAATGAGATGTCAGCCACCAATTTTATTGTTAGTCCCCAATGTGGAATATGTGTTTCTTCTGGCTGTTTCTGGCTTTATCTTCGACTTTCAGCAGTTTTACTATGACATGTATTTCTTTGTGCTTATTTTTGCTAAGGATTTGTTTAGTTTTGGGGACCTTTACATTAATGTTTTATAAAGAGTTTAAAATTTTTCAGACCATTATTTATTTAGACAACTTTTCTGTCTCTTTCTGTAATTTTACTTCTTTGATTCGAACTACACATATGTTGGATTATGCCCAATATTGTTTCACAGCTCTCTGAGCTTCTGTTTATTCTTCTTAAATATTTTTAGTCTCTGTTGTTTGTATTGGATAGTTTGTATTGCCCTGTCTTCAAATGCATGATTTTTTTCTTCTGACACCTCTAAAAATTTAATGTATCCTTTCAGTTTTATAATATTCATTTTTAATTGTTTCCAAGTTTCCACTTGAATTCCTTATTTTATTGTTCATTCATGCTATATTTTGAACCTTTTGCTCACTACAGCATCTTTGCCTATGTGATGCTATTTTCTAGTGCCTGTTGTTTTTTTTTTCCTGAGTATGGGTCACTCTTCTGTTTCTTTGCAGGTGTAGTCACTTTTGGTTGAAAACTAGACAATGTAGATAACACATTACAGTGACTCTGGGAATCATGTTGAGTTATTTTGAGGATTGTTGGCTCTTTGTTATAGGAAGCAGCTAACTTAACGGTATTCAAAGCTCAACATTTTCTCTCTTTTTGTAAGTACTGCTTGGCATCTGTGCTCTCTTCTATGGCTGCTGCTTTTTCAGCTTGGCATTCTGAGCTTCTCCCAGGTGTCTTCAAACTATAGTTTTTTGCCAAGAATTTGGGCAGTATTAGGTTTCTCCTTTCAGTTTTGTTTTCTTCTAGGTTTTCCCCTTAATTTCTAGTTTGTCTACTCACCACGGGTTCTATATTCTGGCATTTCAAGCTCACAAGACTTCAGTTTTCTGCCACAAAGCTGTCCAAAATGGGAAAGGCACTTCATTTAAAAAATTAGAAAACTCACACATCTCACCCACTAGAGTTCTATCTTTAGAGAGTAAACTTCTGTCTGGCCTCTTCTACCCTTTACTGGCCCCTTTAGGTCTCTCTTGTGCAAAGACTTGGGTAGAGTTTATACTTGCTCTTTATGTCTCACTATTTTTGTGCTTCTCTCATTGCCAGGAATAATTCTTTAAAATTTTACCTGCTTTTATAGCCTTATCTTCTGATCTCTGGCACCTTAGGCTATTAAGGTGATGGGCTTCCCCAGTTGTACTGGGGGTAACAGAGCACCCTCAGGTTAGAAAACTATAAGTCACCAATCTTATCTTTTACAGTTGTAGTTTTTCAAGATTAAACTTTCCTCTGGCTTGTCTGCTTTCAGAAGTTTTTCACTGTCTTTAAATAGTGGAATAAGACATCTTATTCACTTTTTATAATAGTCATCTGCAGAAGAACTCATGCAAACACTTCAGTTCTATACTATTGCTTCTAAGTAGATGTGACTCTGTGAAAATACTATATTTAAGACATGAGGGATGTGTTTAAAGCTTTCTTTTCTTCAAACCTCTTGTTAAGCTGAGTCCATTTTTTGGACTTATATTTGCTTTCAGTTTTCTTCATCTTTTATCAAGTCCTAGAGGTTTTGCCCTCAATAAGATGTAAACTCTTGAGGCTAGAGCTCTTTATGACATAGAGCTGGGCATGCTAAGAACTTTGAGGAAATTCTATGGCCTCATCACTATCAATGACTGTGGTGAAAATAGTAACAATTGGTCCTTTTAACACATTCATACTAGGGGAATACGCAATTATTATGGATTCATCATGTGTTTGCTTTACAATACATTGACTTAGAGATGGAAGCTCTAATACCATGGCAACTGCCTGGTTGTGAAAACTCAAGTTTATTTAACCCTGTCACTCACCACTTTTGAATACAAGGGTGGCATGTATGGCTCTACCTGCCCAGCATCCAGTCTTCCCTCTGGTCTAACATCTTAATCTCTCCTTGGGGTACCATCCTGACTCATCCAGATGAGCGAGGCCAAGTGCAGATGGGCCTGTGTCCAGGCCAATTACAGTATTAGAGTGTCCCATGCCCTGGCCATGGTGGTTAGGTAAAGGATGTGATGCAATCCAAGTCAGTCCACTGAAATCGACTCCTGAGACTTTTATTGAAAATTTACAGAGAAAGAAGTTCTACTTTATTTGAGATTGCCAAGAAGATAGAGCAAAAGCCGGGCTCGGTGGCTCAGCCTGTAATCCCGTGCCTTTGGGAGGCTGAGATGAGTGGATTGCCTGAGCCCATGGGTTCGAGACCCGCCTGGGCAAGCGAGACCTCATCTCTACAATAAATCAAAAAATCAGCCGGGTGTGGCAGTTGCGCGCCTGTAGTTCCAGCTACTTGGAAGGCTGAGGCAGAAGGATTGCCGGAGCCCAGCAGGTCGAGGCTGTGGTGGCCGGGAGCAGCCACTGCACTCCAGTCTGGGCGACAGAGTGAGACTCCAACTCAAAAAAAAAAAAGAAGATAGAGCATAAAGCCTTATTGGCATCTCATGACAAATGACTTCAAAAATAAATAAATAAAAGCAATGTGGATGTGGCTACTTGTCCATTTAATCATATTTCAGGAGCTATGGAAGCCACTTTTACATTTCTTGGGCAGAGTCTGACTAAATGAAACTAAAATGAGAAATCAGACTTTAGTGATAGAGATGGCATTGGTTTGGGTTCCTGGAAGCAGCCATCTCTGATACTTAGATTTACATCTAAATTTTAGTAACCTGGGCCCATAAGTTCCTTCTATGTCAAAGCCGACTTGATCTGAGTTTCTATCCTCTGTAACCCAAGGAACCCTAGCTAAAAATAATTCATTGTCTTCCTAGTCCCTACAGA
>CAUYQG010183141.1:0-40403 GCA_963574415.1 Tarsius wallacei
TATATTTGAAATTGACTCCATACATAGGTATTTGGAGGCTAGGAGGGCTTGAACGTTGCAGAAATCTCTTACGTCCATTTCTTTTTCTTTCTTTCTTTCTTTCTTTCTTTCTTTCTTTCTTTCTTTCCTTCCTTCCTTCCTTCCTTCCTTCCTTCCTTCCTTCTTTCTTTCTTTCTTTCTTTTCCCTCCCCTCTGCATAGGTAAGTGTCAGCACATTTTTTCTGTCAAGTTTCTAAAAGTAAATATTTGACACATTGCAGGCCAAGAGGTAAAACAGAGGATATTATGTAGGTACTTCCATAGCAACCATTTAAAATTGTAACGCATGTTCTTGGCTTACAGGCCACAGAGAAATTGGGCAGCAGGCTGGGTTTCACACACGCTTGTAGTTTCTGACCATTGGCATTGAGCTGTTGATAGGAAGCAGCTTCTAAGTAGGAAATGATATTTCTCAGCCTTTGCATTTTCGTGGGATCCTGTGACGAGTTCTTACCAACGGAATGAGTGCATAGTAAGTGGGTCACTTTTGGCATGGAAGTGTGTCATTTTCAAATTTTTCTTCCCTGTTCTGTCACCTGATTTCAATACATAACACAACCTGGAAAGCCAACAATTAAAAATGCAATATAGAAATCAGCTGGCTCCCTGATGAGAGGCTAGAGCAGATGTTTATAAGGCAGGAACACATGCACTGATATGTTATGTGGAAAAGTAATGCATTTCTATTACATTAAGCCAATGGATTTTTGTCTTTTATTTATTACTGCAGCTAGTGTTATTCTAATTAAAACACTGTTCATTTCATTGATATATTTCAAGACAGTGAAAGCATGTTTCAATGCAGTGTCCCTCCAGAAGCCTAGAATTCTTGCCCATTAAGCAATTTTCTATCTGTTGTTAATTCTGACAGATCAAATGTTCATCTTTTTTTCACTAATATACTGGGTCCAAGTTTAGTCCAATAGCTCTACATTACATTTTAATTGCCTTTTACTGATTTAGTCAGAGAGTTTTCCAAATCTATACACAAAATTAAACAGTTATATCTTTTAAAATATTTAAAAACTGATACTAAAAAATGACTACTGTTAAAGGAGAAGTTTACACATTGCACTTGAAATTTGATATGGTTCTTTGTTTTACTTTTCCCCTTTCACTCAATCAGTGAGATTTTTTCCACTTTATAATATCACTTATGATCTGAATAAATATTATAAAGTTATATGACCAAAAGTGTTATTTTCTTTTAACTTTATAATTCACACACCTATATAGTCATTAATTAGGGGAATTGGAGGACTCTTACTGAAGTGTTTGTTAGTTCTAACCTCTTTTTCTCTACCAATGAGAAACAAAATTTGAGGTCTTTTTTTGTAAAATTAAAACAATCAAATATTGTTTAAAATGATTAGAAATCTTTGAATCTTAGAAGAGGTGCAGACCAGACACAGAAGAAAGGAGAATGAGGAGGTTAGGAAAGCTGACATGCTCCCAAAGTAACTCAGTATATTTGCTGCTTCACCAAACAAAACATATCAAATAATTAAAGATGGCTTAAGGCTCATTCAGTGCATAAGATCCACAATTAAAGGGTTTGTTTTTTTCAGCATTTCATCTAAGCCAAAAGCAGTTTCCTGGTACCTTTGTGCAGCTAAAAATCACTTTCCCTTTGCAAAATTAGACAGTTTGATACATATGAAATTTTAAAATGCAATTTAAATTTGTGGACTCTAAACATGTATAACATATTTATACAAATATTTGTTGATGTAATAGGTGAGGCTCAGAGTTCTATAAATCATATATTCCAAACAAATAATAAATAATGTACTCCTAAAATGGTAAGAAAATTCAAACAAAATTCCAGTTGGTCTTCACCAGCTCTTCTACCTGTCTGAGGCTTTCTGAGGCTTACTGGACCCCGCTTGCTGAGGGACACTCCTAGGTTATGTGTCTACTTCATGCTAATTCAGATAGCATTTTTAAAAAAAGTGTTTAGAGATAGGGCCGCTGTCGCCCAGGCTGAAGAGCAGTGGTGCAAACACACTCACTGTGCCCTTGAATTCCTGAGCTCCAGCAATCTTCCTGTCTCAGGCCTCCCAAAGCTTTGGGATCACAGTTGTGAACAACCACATCCATTTTCAGATGGTATTTGTTTGTGAGCTAACTTCTCAAATTTTGTTACCATCTTATCATCTCCCATTCTTTTTACTTTTGAGGGTATATGATTTTCTTGGGGAAAAAACTTTGTTGACATATATGTCAGATCTTAAAAGAATGTGGAACTAGATAGCTATCAAATCTATATCATGTTTGTGCTCATTTGCAAGCTTAAAAGTAGAATAAACAGTTTGATAATGTTGAAACTGGGATTTGAGTATGTGGTAGTTTCCTCAGGGGGAAATTTTACTTTTTATCAATAAAAAAAGTCTTTATCAATAAAAAAACAGTCCTCTTAGGAACAGACAGGCTCTGATCATGCATCATTAATGCCTAAATTACTTGTGTCATTAAAATAATGGTCAATAGGATACACTCACGCTTATTAGAAATAGCTAGAATCTTACATCAGGATTTTAATCTCATTCTCCTGTAATTCAAATCTCTTACCAATTTACTCTAGGCTAGGAAAGTACCTTTGTTTTTCTCCTAAGAGGAAAAGTACAAAGATGCAATTAGACGTTTTGTTCTTGGATATGTTAGATTTGGTGGAATTAGCAAACTTTTTTCTCTAAAGGACCAAATAAATATGTTTATTTGGCTTTGTGAACCCTATGGTCTCTGTCACAATTATTCAACTCTGTCTCTGTCACACAAAAGAAGCCATAGACAATAGACCAAGAGGAGTGTATTGTTAAACCTAATGGGTAAGGCTCCATGAAGACCACGGGTGAATTTTAAATGAGATTTTTACATGACAATGAAAAAAAAAATGAACAGATTGTTATTATCTTGGTCATCACTGCAATCTATCAAGCAAATATCAGTTCCTGAAAAAAAAAGGTTTTTTAGCTAATTGGAAATTTCTTTTTACTAAGAGATTTCTCCATGGCTACTAAAACACAGGTACTTGTGTAAATCATCAGCAATAAGAGACATGGTTAGCTATAGTCAAAATGAGAGATAATGTTTTGTATTGACATTTCCTTTGATTTTGTTTTTATTTCCTCCTCATGTTTGAGTAGTTCTATGGAATAGTGTTCTACAATGGTTTTCAAACCTTAGCAAGTGTATGAATCACCCAGAGGGCTTGTTAAACTACCATTGCTGGCCCCTACTACAAGAGATTTTGATTTGGTAGTTTGGGTATAATGCCTAAGAATTTGCATTTCGAAGTTTCTAAACACTACTCTTTCAGTAGAATCACCTGGGGAAATCTTTATCCTATGCTGATTTAAGCAGATTTTCTAGGAAAGGGGTCTGAGCATATGAATAACTAAAATTTTCTCTCTGTGAAGTTTCAGTATTAAACAGAGTTTGAAATCAGTGGCAAAAAAACAGTAAATTGATTTATTGTAGATTTATTGCCCGAGCTGATCTCGAACTCCTAAACTCAGGCAATCTTCTTGCCTCTGCCTCCCAAAGTGCTGGGATTACAGGCATGAGCCACCTCACCTGGCTACCCCACACTTTTAAAATAAAAAAAAAATAATAAAATCAAAACTTAAAAGAGAAAAAGAGAGCGAGAGTGAGAGAGAGAACCTTAAAAAAAATCCCTGTATATATAAGACATAGTCTTCAGTTTCTGACCTTCAGTTTCTGACCTTCAGGAGGTATTCAGTCTCCACAATGATATAAAAACTATGCAAAACACTTGAAAACCCTATTTCATTTAGTGCTTACAATCATATGAATGAGAGATTGTACTAATATAAAGGTGAGGAAACTGATGTAACTAATTTGCAGTGGCAGGAAGAGGCTCTGGCAAGTCATCTGGCTCGAAATTAATTCTACCCTCACCCCCTTTCTTTTCAAATAAATTTTTGTTTCCCCAACTAATGAGAAATAAAAATTGTATATATTTATGGCATATAGCATGATGTTTTGGTATACATACATTGTGAAATAGTTATCATAATTTAAAAAATATATTTATTACCTAACATAGTTATCCTTTTTTGGATGAAAACATTTAACTACTCTCTTAGCTATTCTAGCTACTCTTTTAGCAAATTTCAAGTATACAGTACAGTATTATTAACAGTCACCATGCTGTACACTATATCTCCAGAACTTATATATCCTGCCCAACACACTTTGACCAACATCTCATTTTCCCCAGACCCCCAGATCCTGATGATTACAATTCTATTCTCCACTTCTGTGAGTTCCTCTTTTTTAGATTTCATATATATGTGAGATCATGGAGCATTTGTCTTTCTGTATTTGATTTATTTCACTTAGCATAATGTCCTCCACTTCATCCATGTTGTTGCAAGGGATAGATTTTTTTCTTTTTTAAGGCTGAATAATATTCCATTGTAGACAGATAGATGAAAAATTAGAAAGATAGATGATAGATTAGATAGATAAAGAGATGATAATTTAGATAGCTAGATAGAAATATAGATAGGTCTAAATCACATTTTCTTTATTTATTAATCTATTAATGGATACTTAGGTTGATTCCATATGATGACTATTGTAAATAATGGTGCAACGAACATAAGATACTGATTTCATTTTCTTCGGATATATTCTCAGAGGTGAAACTGCTGGGTCATATGGTAGTTCCAGTTTTAATTTTTAGGAGGAACATCCATACTGTTTTCCATAATAGCTATACCAATTTGCATTTTCACCAAGAGTATATGATGGTTTCCTTTTCTGCATATCCTGGATAACACTTACTTTTTGGGGGGGGTAATTAGCTTTCTAACAGATATGAAGTGATATTTCATTGTGGTTTTGATTTGCATTTTCCTGATGATTAACAATGTTGAAAATTTTTTCATAAACCTTTTAGCCTGGTATTACAGATATCCAATATAAATAGTAGATAGGCTTCATTATAATTTTGAGTCAGATGAAATAGATAGCAACTTTTAAATGTGTCTACTCTATTTCAAATAATTTGATATTCGATCAAGGTAACTCAATTTGAATAATCAAAAATTTGCCTAGTGACTTTGTTAAATTTCATGTTGTTTTATTTTCCAGCTCGTTTCAAAAACAAATGATACATGAGACAGTGATAAGTTAGGATATTTTAGCACAGTGACAGAGTGGGTATTTTGACCATTTGTTGGCAGAGTAAATGAAAAACTTGAACATTTATTAAAACGGCTCCACTTAGTTGCTATGTAAGTGATCACCATGATGAAAAGAACTTGTGAAATATGAAATGCAATCACTGTCATGGGGCTAGTGAATTATTTGCTCTCAAATGTATTCTCTGTTCTCCTTGTGCTCTGTATTTATGGGACCCTTGTTTACCAGGATCCTTTGCCTTTCGACTTCCATGTAAGTGTTAGGGGGTCTGTCTTCTTATAGTATGGATGATTGGCTCTAAAAGTTTTCATTGACAGACTTACTTTCCAAAGAGTTATTTATAGTCTTCCGTAGTATCTACTGCAAATACGCAGTTTTTTCATATTTGTTTATCTGAAGATAATGTGTCTTCATTCGCCAGCTACTTTCAAGATTTATTCTTTATTATTGTTTTTAGTAATTTGATGATGAGGCATGGCAGTATCTTCCTTTCTTTTCTTTTTATTCATTTATTCTGTGATAAACATGAATGCAAAAAGAAAAAAGTCTTCAAATTTGCATGATAGTATCTTATTTCTTTTTCTATGTTTATGTATGTCTGTTTGGTGTTTGTTGAGGTTCTTGGAAATGTGGTTTTATAACTTTTATCAAATTTAGGAAAGTTTCAGCTGATATTTCTTTAAATATTTTTTTCTGGTTTTTTCTCCTTTCAGATACTTCCATTACACAGCTCTTAGACTTTATCTTTGCTCCAGAAGTCACCAAGACACTATTTTTTATTAGATTTTTCTCTGTATTTCATTTTGGAAAGTTTCTATTATTATTTTCATTGTTAAACATCTCTGATCTTTTCTCCTCTCCTCTCCCCTTCCCATGTTTATGTTCTTCCTTAAATACTAGAGTGCTGGAGTATAGTGATAAGATCTGTTTTGACATGCTTGACTACTAATTACATTGTCTCTGACATTGTTTAAAATACACCTTTTATTATTATTCAGGTACGGCAAGACCAACAGATCAGGAAGCAATTGCCATTGAAGAGATGTCTTGTCATACTCATAGATCCCAAGAAGAGGTGGCATCAGGGCTAGTCTGAAGGCAGAGGGTACAAGGAGAAAATTTGGGGTAAAAACTTTTATTGTAGTTTAAATGGAAAAGAATGAGAAAGGCTGATTAAACAGGATTAGAATTGGCTAGTTTGAATAATTTTAGTGGATTGCAGGGCAAAGGAGTTGTCGGGTACATGGCATGGAGGTAATTAAGGTAGAAAGGTACAGGAATATTATTCCTGAATAACAGAGTCTTATGAGAGTCTGGTAAAAAATGTTAGGGCATTGCCTCTGAATTGGTTATTTGCATATGAAAGATGTGCTTATAAATGAGTCCCATAGTGTTTTTAGAAATTGGTTAACTTCCAGAGAGGTACTCTGTCTTCAGAGTAAGCAAGGCCTGGAGATGTTAAAGCATCAAAGTCAGAAACTAGAAAACGTGATTATTATAAGAATCTTTACATCTATTTATACTAACTGATTTTTCTTCTTATTATAGGTAACATGTCCTTGCTTCTTGGGATGTTTAGTACTTTTTAAAAGAATGTTGGGCTTTGAAAAGTTAAGTAAGTGAGTGTCCAGTGTGCAGAATCCTTTACAGAGACAGATAAGACACCGAGGTTTCTTTGCCAGGAAGCAGCATTTATTTGTGCCGGCATTGGCCCAGCGAATTCACATCCAGTCTGAGCCCCAGACGCAGCAGGGTATTGCCTTATATTACATTTCAGTCCCTTTGACTCCCTTATATGGCAACCTGTATTTTTGATTGGGTGTTTTACGGCACAGAGTTGGAACTGGGTTACTCATGCGCACTTAGACATTGACTATGCCACATCACTTTCTCTCTAACACAGTCTTTTTCTATTCTGGGAAGGTCCTTATCTCTCTGTTTTAGAAGGGCCCCTGCCTGCCCCTTCCTCATTTCCCCCTTTGATGCTTGGGCCCTTTTAGGGCTGAAGAGTATCATCTTGATTTAAGAGTTGTTATTTCCATAACATTGTTACATGTGCTGCCATTTTCCTTTTGAACATGGCCTCAATGAGGTTGGAGGCAGACTTTATGACTAAGGGGACTAGACAGGGCAGAAGACACATTCTCAAAATTATAAGTAGTATATTACCCATGAGGGTTTTAAATTCCCCCCAAATTGAGAACCATTCCCCAAACAATTCCCCGGGGTCCCACCCTTTCCAGGTCTGGACTGGAACATGAGCAATTTTTCTCATCTGGTTGGTGATGTTTTCCTATGACCTTTCCCTCATCATCTATTTGCAAGCAGCAGTTGCTTAGATTAAATTTTCCACAAACTCCTCCTTTAGAAGTAGGCAAGTAGTCTAAGGCTAGACGATTTTGATAAATAGCATTACGCGTCTTGGTTTGCTGTTTGGCTAGTAAGTTAAGGGCCTTTGCAGTTTCATTAGTTCTAATTTTAACAATCACCTGTAATTGAATTATGTAGCTTAGCATGTAAATGGGGGTCTGATAGCCCCAAGACCTATCCTTTTCCCAGGTAGCCGGGCCATAGTATTGGATAATATATTCAAGGATCACTCATCATTTTTCCAGTTGCCAATTTGTAAAGCATGCCATTTTCTTTGGGTATCCCAATTCTTGTATACTTAGACGTTGCCTCTGGCAAGTGGGAGCAGGAAGGAGGGTTGGATAGACCCTAACACACAGTTTGGAGGAAGTACAGCATTGTCCTCCTAGCATGACATATATTTCCCCTTTTTCCGCTAGCATCACGTCTAAGGCCATATGATTAATAAATTTTTGTTGATTATTACATATATATATGTGTATATATACACATATATATGGAATTGATTCCGTTTACATTCTTATTTCTAGTTACCCACCAAAAAAGAGGTCTAAATCCTGCAGCTATTTGATTTCGAGCTTTGAATTTTTTATTAGGAACCTCCCCTCGGAACTTTTATAGCATTTAGATATATATTAGAGTCAAATAAGGCAGGTACTGGTGGTTCAGGTAATGATTATTTGACTCTTTTAGTAGTTATTAGTGGGTTTTGAAATGCCAAGGTGAAGGGAATAGCCAATCAAACCAAAGCACAGGTTTCCATCCATTTGGGTAGCAACAGAGCTCGGATTGTCCTACCTCCACAATACCACCAAACATTCGCTCGAGGGCTGTTAAAGTTCGAGTGGTTGCCCTCAGTTGACCCATAGGCATCAAGGACATGGGTGCATGTTTGCAGATGCCCCACAGGAGTGGTGAAACCATCCCCTCATCTGGAGAGACAAGAGAAGTGATTTGCCTTACCTATGGAGAAGGAAGGTACACCTTTGGATCTGACGTCTGTGCAGGCAGATCAGGGAGAGACTGTGGCAAGTCTCGTTCCCCCATGCATCCTTTTCTTGATATAGTGCCAACAGACAATTTATTCCTTTGGGGTCTGTGCCCTGGTTAATAGGGAATGGGACTATGTGAGCCTGTGGCCTACCTGTGGCACACTCATAACAATCACTTTTTTTAAGGCTTGTTATTGTATATTTTATCTATTCAGCCCAGGCATTTGTGTCCCCATATCCTGTGTCAACCACTAAAGTTTATTTTAAGTCTGTTATTTCCATAATCATTACCTTGCCAGGATCATTCTTGGGGTTAGTTTGGTTCAATTCCCAAAGCTGTAAAGGGTTTAGATTAGGGGTTGGGGTAGTATTGATGGATGGTGAAGATGCTGGAGGCATCGCAATGAATCTTATCCAAAATTTACCTGTCCAGATATGGCTGCTCCTAACCTGTATTTTTGAAGTTTTACAGGATCTCTGTTTATGAGTTAAGGTTGAGTTATTGTTCATAACAATGGGTTACATTGTAAATGTTGACAACTGGGAGGAGTAGCCCCCCTTATAAGTTGAATTTTATTTTTGAGGCTTTTTTTCCTTCTCTCTCTCTCTCTCTCTTTTTTTTTTTTTTGCCGGAGCTATCCATTCTTTAAATTGAGTGGTTCAGAAGACACCAGACCAGTCTAGGCAAGGGTTATTTGGGGCAAATAAAGTTATGCCACTCTTAACATAAGGGCCAGCTCCCCCCCCATATTTTGTTTTGATACATTTTAGACCATCTTCAGCAGTGGTATCAGGACAAAGGTTTTTGTCAACCACAGATAATTTTCTTTGGTCATGAAGACTTATGTTTGACAGGACAGAATGGACATCAAATTTAATAGTTATTGGGGAGTTAGTTTTAGAGATATTAATAATAAACCATTTTTTAATTCTGTTTATTATTATGGTTAGAATTAGTAATACCTTTAAGGTAAACAAAGGTTTCATGGTTGCTCAGGATTGAAAAGACCCTTACAGATATGTTTAACAATAAAAGCAATAAACATACATATGACAAGACATGCAATTGCATGAGAAAATGTACAGAGGAATACATGAGGTTTTCTTGAATTTTAGTTTCAGTGGTTCAGTTTGAGAGACTTCCCATGTAATGGGAGTGTTCTCTGGTACCATAGCTTTCTTTGGTGATTTCTTGACACAGATGGATATGATGTGTCCACCCTTTTTCAGCAATCTATATGACCATCTTAGTTGTCAGAAGAACTTGATAGGATCCTTCCCAGCTTGGGTGGAGCTTAGCTCCTTCTAGAACCTGATCAGCATCCTATCTCCGAGTTGGAACTGGTGAACTGTAAACTCAGGAGGAGAAGTTTGAGCAAGGAGTCCTTTCAATCTAAGAGAGGATAAGGTAGAATAATAGCTAAAACATATTCTTTTAAAAATAGCTTTTTCTAAAGAAGGGAGGGCTAGGACAGGAGCAGTAATTAAGGCCTGCTTTAGGTTTTATTTTTTAAATTTCGCAATTTTTTCTCAGTCCACTTAAGAAAGTTTGAGGCCTCTTTTGATAGTTTAAAATATAAGTCTCTAATTTTAGTTGCATAAGATTTAATCCACAATTTACAATATTTTATTAAGTCCCCAACCTTTTTAAGTTTTCTTAGGATTAAAATTTCCTGTACCATTTCCCTTAGGGTTGTTTCTTTCTCTAGCTTGCCCTCTCTGGTTTTTGGAGCCTGACCCTGGGGGCCTCCCATTCCTTTGTTTCTGAACCACCTTTTTGACAGTGCTTATCATAATTTTGAGTTTTCTGCCTCTGCTTTTATTCTCCTCATCTAACACACACTTTCTGTGCTTTCCTCAACAGCTCTTTAATGGGCCTTTCATTCCATCCCTCTAGCTTTTGTAACTTTTCAGCAATGTTGGGTCAACTTCTAATAAAAAAGTTTACTTTCAACAATTCTTGTCCTATTAGGCTTTCCGATTTAATCCAGGATATTTTCTCATCTGGTCCCTCAGTTGTAAAACAAACAAAAAAAAAAACAAAAAAACAAAAAAACTCCAAAAAACTGTGGGAGTTCCCCCCCCCCCCCTTTTTTTTTTGCTGAATTTCAAAAGCTTTAGAAACAATTTGAGACCTTGGGGCAAATTTCCAAACACCCTTAATAATTAGTTCCCTGAAGTCTTGCATTCTTACCCTATCTCCTGGGCTATTACTGTCCCACCTAGGGTCAGTATTTGGATACTTCTGTTCAGCAGGCTCTACACCTGGGGCTGGGGGATGATTTTGCTCTTCCCAGATGAACATATAACCACTTGCCTAATCATTCCTCTTTCTTCCCCAGTAAACAAAATATTCAGAATTGACATAGTTTTACCCAAGTATATATGTTAGGTTTAGACAATTGATTAACTTAATCAGCCAATTCTAGTGAGTCCTCTAAGAGTGACTTCATTTCTTTTAAAAAAAAATCTTACTTCTGTACTGATGAGTGGAACATTCACAAAAACAAGTTCTCCTTGTTCCCTTAAGGGGATAGTTTTGACTTTTTGCCTGAATTCTCAGGAGGAAAGGAAAACCTTTTACTATTTTTCTGGCATTGTTCCAATTTCCTTTTCAAGTTAGGATAAATATGTTGGGAGCTTGGGTGTTTTGACTCCCGGATTCCTGATAGATCTTTGTTCTTGCCCATTCTCCCCCCTTACACTCCTGGTCTTCTTGAGGATTATAAGGCAGGGGAATACAAGAGACTGGATCCCAAGGCTTTTTCCTTTCCTCCAGTGACTCAGATTCTTTTTCTTTTCTTTTCACATTCCCGTTTTAAGGAGGAACATGGGAACAGCCTGTGGTAGCCAGCAAAGGGCATAGTCTTTTTCCTCAGATGAAACAAAGGACTTATTATTTACATAAATTATTAAAGTTTGGCAAAGCCAATCTTTATTAGAACTAAACTCTGACCAAAAGATGGAGGGCTGATATATCGTGTTTTTTTTTTTTTTTTTGGTCCAGATAAAACAATAAAATCCAAAAATTTTCTTCCTTCCCTTCTTCTTAGTTCTGGAATCATTTTCCCAACCTTCCAACATTCATCCCAGCGGACTATCTAGAGGAATTATAAGGGAGTCCTTCTGACCTCCCCTTTTCTAGACCTAGACTGTTTATTACCCATTTTAGGTTACCGAGTTATTCTGTGAAATTCTGGAATTTTCCAAAAGGATGCTCAATCTTCTGTAACGGAAATTTCTTGCAGACCTTAAGACTCCGGCCCCTCCCTGAAAGGCTCAACCCCCCCCCCTTACTGGAGATTTCTTGCAGATTTCAGGATTTCTCCCAACTTTACTACCGCCCTAAGCCATATGAGGTCACCATGGATCCGTGAATTGGGACTCTACTCTCACTTCGTCACTAGGTAGCATCTCATTTACTCACATTCACACATTTCCAACTTGCCACCCAGCACCTTAGAGTTATGGTTTTGTCCCCTGTGGGACCACTCAGGCAACTCTACAGAGGTGATCAGGCTCCCCTTCTGCCTCTTAGAGGCAGGCTTTCCCAAGTCGAATCCAGGTTCTTACCAGTCTGATGGGTGGTGCTTCCTTGGCTGGTTCCTGGGCCTCACTGGGATTCTTTGTGCTCCCAGGATCCTTGCCCTGGCATGCAGGGCGGGCTAGTCCCCTACGGATCAATCGATCTGCTGGCATCAAGCAAGGTCACTTCCTCCAGCATTCAGGGGGGTCGCATCCTGATGACAAGGCAGGTGAAAACACCGTCTCCACCTCCCAATTTCCTGGCCAATGCACCAGAGATGTGGCAGTATCCTTTATAGAGAGAGGAGATGCTGAGGTTTCTTTGCCAGGAAGCAGCATTTATTTGTGCTGGTACTGGCCCAGCAGATTCACGTCCAAAGGCTGAGCCCTGAATGCAGTGGGGCATTGCCTTATATTACATTTTAGCTCCTTTGTCTCCCTTATTTGGCAACCTGCATTTTTGATTGCTTATTTTATGGCACAGAGTTGTAACTGGGTTACTCATGCACACTTAGACATTCATAAGGCCATGTCACTTTTTAACACATTCTTATTCTATTCTGGGGAGGCCATTATCTCTTTGTTTTAGAAAGGTCCCTGACTACCCCTGCCTCACCAGATTCTGTTGTGTTTCTTTAAAGAGTGTGAAGTTTGCTTTGGTTGGCAGTGAAGTTGCTTGCCAGTCTAGTCCAATCCCTTTGATATGTGTTTTTGAAGTTTGTTAGAGCAGATCTAGAATAGACTTTTCCAGAGAGATTTCAAGCCTGAATTTACAAAGTCAGGAATTTATTTTTCTTTATGGGATCCTTTTTTCTTCTTATTAATGAATATCATAAATGCTTACAAATACCAAGAACTGTACTAAAAATGTGCAATAAAATATGAAAAATGTATAACTTACATTATTTTCTTATAAAACTGTTAAGTGGAGTTAGGCATATAAATGAAATATTTGACCAACAGCAGCTTATGAAAAGTTAGATACTGTACAAAGTTTTCACCAGCAATAAAATAAGTAAATCTGACAATATATTTAAGCTACAGTGGATTCAGTATAAAAGAACCTAGAAAAGTCTGTTGGGGTTTCACAAAGGTTTATACGCTTTGGCATTTAAGCATTTATTATCTGCTGCTAGTCTAACATTGAGCTAAGTTGTAGAGATATAATGGTAAAGAACACACATTCCTGGCTACAATGGGCTTAACAGCTTTTGAGGTACAAACACAAATAAATTGTACCACTAGAAAGACAGGCCTTTTGTGCTATGGGAACTGTAAATATGTAAGTCAGTCATTAGATATCAAGGAGACCTTCCAAGAGGAAGTTGAATAAATTGAGAACAAATGATTTTTTCTGACAAAGGGTGCAAGGATTGTGAGAAGGATTAGAGGTGATTGATTCATAGTAGAGAAAAAAGCATGTGCAAAAAACTAAAAGCCACAAGAATAGTGAGCATTTAAGGAATAAAAACTGTAGTAATTTGTTACTATAGAACATGCTAGTTTGAAGAATAAATAGGCAGGCAGTGATCAGCTGGTGCAGAGCTTGCCATGTAATATGAAACAGTTTGTATCACATCCTGAGAACAATGAAGTGCCACAAATAGTTTTTAGCCATGGAGTTTCATGGACATGAAGCTCAGAAGAGAAGTCTGGAATGGTGGCCCACGCTGAGGCTTGAAGAATTAGCAGAATATTTGCTGTATGTGTTAGTTCACTAGTGCTGCAATAACAAAGTAACACAAACTGGGTGGTTTAAAAAGCAAACAAACAAACAACGACAACAAAAACAACCAAAACAGTTCTGGAGGTTAGAGGTGTGAGATCAAGAGATCACCAGAATTAGTTTCTTCTGAGGTCTCTGAGGGAGAATTTGCTCCATTTTTCCCTCCTTGACTGGTAGATGACATCTTCTCCCTGTGAATTCATATCATCTTTCCACTGCACATGTCTGAGTTCAAATGTTCTTATAAGAATGCTAGTCACCTAATGACCTCATTTTAACCTGACAACTTTTATGAACCCTAACCCAGAATAAGGTAGCATTCTGAGGTACAGGGGATTAAAACTTCAATGTATGAATTTTGGGTGGACACAATTCAACCCATAGCACCATGTATACAAAAGTTGGGAAGGGAGGGTCACTAAGTTGTCTAAATGTACTTATTAGTTGGAGATAATTAACTTATGTTAGATTCAACACTTATGAAGGAAAATAAAATAGATAAAAAGGGCTAGAAGAACTGACAGTGACTATAACTTCATAAAAGTTGGCCTTGGCAAAGTTATGAAGCAGAAACATTTTGTATTGGGCTATCTTTCCCTGTAATGTTAGAAAACGATTTTTAAAAAATTTTCTGCACATTTTGGTTTATAAATTCTTCAGTTAAAAATGGGTTATAGAGCAGGTTTGGTGGCTCACACCTGTAATTCCAGCACAGTAGGAGGTGGAGCCAAGACGGTTTGACTCCAGGGATTCAAAACCACCCTGGACAATTTGGTGAGACTTTCATCTCTACAATCAATTAAACAATTATCTGGGTATGGTGGCACACTCCTGTAGTTCCAGCTACTTGGAAGACTGAGGTGGAAGGATCACCTGAGCCCCGCTGATGGAGGCTGCGGTGGCTGTGAGCATGACACTGGACTCCAGCCTGGATGACAGACTCCAACTTAAAATACAGGTTATCGTCTAACCCCTCCCCCTCCACCAGAGCTTAATTACTAGGATATAGAATCACTGATGTTTGCATTGTCTTGTTACCAAATAAGGATAATGGTCATTTTAATTTAATTGTTTCAGCCATTAAGTCAGGGTTTGATTAAGCAAATATCCATAAATAACTTGATCATTATAAAACAAAATCCACCTCCCTATGTTTGGCATTCAGTTGGTTACATCAGATGCTGTTTTAAAAGTCGTTTCTCAACAACAACAAAATACACAGCTTTGATATTCCCATTGAGAATAAACCTAATTCTTTTGACCTAAAACCGAAGCTAATGGGAAAGTTGTATAAAAATCACACCCATGTTAAAATAGATACATTACTCTTACCTCTGAAGAGACTAATACTGGACGCATTATTAAAAATGAAGTAATGGTTTAATATTTTTCAGTTCAAGAATTAAGTGCTAATTTATTTCTTCCCTGAATTTGTTGAAAACCATTTTTGTTGCCTGAAGTACTCCTCAGAAAATCAGGATTCTGGACTTTGGCTCAAGATTCCATCATGTTACATATTTTCTAGGTCTTTGGCTTCATTGTGTTTTTTTCACAGCTGACCAGCTTTCTGTGGAAAACAGGGCAGTCAACATATCTGGAGACTTAACTAACTAAACTTAAACCACACAAGGAGATATTAACTTTCACTATTTTTTACAGTTTCTAAATATTCTAGCTTAGGACAGCCACTAACTCTTGAACAATCAACTATGTCAGCCTGGGATCTTGGAGAAGGGGTCTACCCATCTTGGGTCAGATGATGATTACAAGACAAATTCATTATAGCCTGGATAATGGGAAACTAATCAAGCACACCAAAACGCACATAAACTGTATGTATGGGTGCAATGGGTTGGGGAAGAAGAAGAAGAAGTAATTTGCAGAAAAGAGAGTGCTGAGTAGATATCCTTTCAAATAGGTGTCCTACAATTTTGTTTCTTTAAATCTTGCTTAAATTAGATATTTATTCTTAATTCATGACTTCTGTAAAACCTTTCTGAGTGTCTCTGTGCCCAACACTGCTCTAGGGTTTAGAAATAAGACAGTAAACAAAAAAAAAGTCCATGACATCACAATGCTTACTTTCTGGTGTGGATTTGGATGTGAGTCATAAACAAATAAATATATTAATAAATACCTTGTCTGTGGTGGTAAGAGTCACATAGAAAAGTTAAAGTTTTTTTAAAAGAAGAGAGTTGAAGTGAGAATATTAATGTCTTTTATATGAGTAATCAGTAAGGCCACCTTTGATTAGGTGACATTTGAATAAAGACCAGAAGGAAGTTAGGATGTCTGATGGAAGGACATTCTGGTAGATAGAATGGTTTTCTAAAATAACCTACAACAAACAAACAAAAAAATTGCTCTGCTCTAACTATGGTAGATTTGTAGATTAGCATGCTTTAGAAACTTACTTTCTTTTTCTTTTTTTTTGAGTTGGAGTCTAACTCTGTTACCCGGGATAGAGTGCAGTGGCACACTCATGACCACCCCAGCATTGACCTGCTGGACTCTGGCAATCCATCTGCCTCAGCCTTCCAAGTAGCCAGAACTACAGGCAAGCACTACCCTGCCTGGCTAATTTTTTTTTTAAATTGTAGAGATGAGATCTTGCCAAGTTGCCCAGGCTGGTCTTAAATAGAAACTTACTTAAAAAAAATATATATATATATGGCTACATATAAAGCAGAATGAAGGTTTTGTTAATATTAGATTTGGTTAGTCAGGCCTATGATAACCCTCAAATTAAAACATATGCTTATTGTCTTATTGTACAGGCATGATACTTAAAAGAACATAAATAATCTAATGCACATTAACATTTGAAACTGAAACATATAACATAATGATAAATGATGCAATATTATTTATATATAACTGGGGTTATATTTCCAGTTTCTGAGACACGAAAAAAGAAAAAATCAAAAATATTACATATCTCTTTCCCCCAGTTTCTCTTGGTTTATGTCAGGTCTCCCCTGATCACTCATATATGAAGAGCCAATTTACCTTAGAAATGAGTCTAATTTATTGATGATATAGCCATCATTGCCATGTCAATGACCAACATCAATATGGCCAATTACAAATATTAATATGGTCCAGTGCTTTCAGAAACATCTTTACACTTTGTCTTGTTTACTCCCACTTACAGTGATGAGGAACACTACCATGATCTTAATTTTTAACAATGGAAAATGAGAAGAAATTGGAGATTGCAGTGACAGATAGTCGTAGTCATTATATTCATTTTGTGACTGTTGACTGAATGGCTTACTGGGCAATGTAGAAAGGATATTTGCATTCCCCTAAAGTTTCTTCCAAGCCTATCATGGACACAGAGGCTCAGAGGCATGCTAGATAAGTATGATTTTTAAAAGGCTGGCAATAAAGGGCCCCAATCATGAATGACAGTCTGATTAAGATATCTTGGGAAATAAAAACAGTTGGCAGTTGCTGGCAGTAAAGTCTTTGTTACTATTTTTAATTTATTGCAAAGAAAGAGATGTCAATGTATCTGACAGATTTCTCTAGTTACTACTCAGGCAGCTACATAGATTGGTGAAGATTGTCAAAGACAAGTCTCACCTTTCATTCCAATGAATTCCTCTTACCTTTATCTTCCATGTTGGAATTCCACCAAGACACCATTTTGAAATTGAAATATCTACCATACACTTCTGTTATTTCTAGGGAACATTGATTTCAAGTTCAAAGCACAGTTAAAATATTTATTAAGGTTAAATTAACTTGTGGGTATCACATAATATATATTTATTTGTTTTTTGAGGAAACATGACACTTACTTTACCACATGCAGTGCTATATTATAAATGTATTCTTTCAACAAATATAATTTGAAAAAAAGATTCTAAATAACTTTTGATATAAAATGATATCCTCAAAACGCATTTTGATTATTTATCAGTTATTCAAAATTGTTTAGGGCTATGTGATGAAAATGTGTAAAGAAAATCATGCAACTTGAAGCTTATACTATATTCTCCTAGATGACAAGAAATTTTTGAATTTTCCCTTTGTTTTTGAATCAGATGTAATCATATATTATAAAACAAAACAATTTGATTACCTTTTAAACAATTTAATATTCTATTTATGATTAAGTTACATCATGCTAAATTCCCTCTTCATTGTAACTTTCTGAGTTTCTTAGAAATGTTTTAATACTAAAATAGCCAATACATTTCTTAAGAAGTCAGCTGGCAGTCGGGCTCGGTGGCTCAGCCTATAATCCCGCGCCTTTGGGAGGTTGAGGTGAGTGGATTGCCTGAGCCCGCGGGTTCGAGACCCGCCTAGGCAACTTGGAGAGACCTCATCTCTACAATAAATAAAAAAAATCAGCCGGGCGTGGTAGCGCACGCCTGTAATTCCGGCTACTTGGAAGGCTGAGGCGGAAGGATCCCCGGAGCCCAGCAGGTCGAGGTTGCGGTGGCCGGGAGCGGCCACTGCACTCCAGTCTGGGCGACAGTGAGACTCCAACTCAAAAAAAAAAAATAAAAAATAAAAAAAAAGAAGTCAGCTGACATACAACTACCAATTCATTAAGGGTTACAGAAGGAAGTAGAATAAACCATGGCTTTTTTAGGTAGTAAAAGAAAGGGCAGTCAATGGGGAGAGTAACTAGATCTGGCTCTTTCACTAATCAAATCTGCAGGGAAAGGACCAAGTCATTTGACATCAAAATTCCCACTGCCACAAGAATCACCCCAAACGCAGTTTTCAATTTTTTTTTTCATCTGTAAGTTAAGGTAGGACTAAGGAGATATCAGTGCTGATTTATTTTCCATTCTCTTCTCGTTTATTGCATATCTGAGGATTATATTTTTCTGCCTCCTTTTAATTGGATGGAGAAGTGATGCGTGTCTCTTGCAGGAAGAGCCGTTTCATTGTTCATGTGAGACTCTATCAATCTCTTAGAGGAGGATTATGTTATAATAGATGTGACACAAGACTGAAGCATCTCTGATTTCTGGGTTACCAAATGGAGATAATTTCTCTTGAATAGTCATGGTGATCTCAAGTAAACTTTCTATTTTTTTAAAAAAAATTTCCTTTAGAGATGTGGGGTACAATTCATGGTTAGGTATACAAATGTCCATTATGCAGGTACCCTTGTTGATTAGGTGTGTTCCCCCTCCCCCCCCAGCTATGAATAAGAAGTAAACTATTAAGCGCTTGGGTTGTTTAGATTGTGTAATGTTTTGCTATTATAGCATAGTTTAGCTTATCCTGATTAATTCAGATATTCATACTATGTACATAGAATACTTCTAAAACATAAGGCACTGACTTAGTTGTTGGGAAGTGTTCAGACCCTAGGTATATGGTATCAGAGGCTGGAAGTCTGATAAAAGGCTTTACTACGCATGGCACAGCAAGCACCACGATGCTGGTTCTTTTTGTACTCCACATCCCATGGAGGTGATTTGGAGAGACCCAAGTAGATCCAGCTTACCTGGTGGTTTTGCATCATACCCAAAGAAACTTAAGCTTAAGAAACCAAATCCTCTCTTGGGCTGCAAGCAATCTTCCTGAGCTTTGCTCTGGAGGAAGAGATTATCTTTATTTTACAGAAAAGCAAACAAACCTGCCTTCTGCTCCATAGGGATATAATAAATCTTCCAAAGATGTTTTCATGCTAACATTCTTGAAAAATTGTCTAGAACAAAGTTAGTGCCTCTGCCCACAAGACACACAGAAATATAAGAAACCCATGAGGATCATTTCCTGATCCTCTCTATCCTTTCACTATTTCTGTTTCCTTACTTAGTCTTTCCAAATTCATCTTAAATTATACTTCTTCATGAACTCTTTCTGGACTTCACCAGTCAAGTTAATTTTCCTCCTTTTAACCCTGCTGTATTTTTTGTTTCTTTTTTAGTACATGAATGGGTTTGTGCTTTTCATTGTCTCTGTATTTCTTTATCACTCTACACTCTGAGGATTAAGTTTCTTGATAGCAAGAATGATGTTTCTTTCATCATCACATCGCTGACAGGAGATGATATATCTTTTCTCTAACTCTCTTCCTTTTTCATAGAAACTGTTTTGCAAATATGGAATTCCTCCTTATGAATCAGATAAGCAACAATCCTAAGTGAGATGTGGTCAACAGATCAGAATAGAACAAAACATCTAAAACACATCTTAGAGTAACACATCCCTGAATTATTCGATATGAGATATTTTTGATATAGTGCATCTCTGAAGAAAGTCTAGATTATTCTGTAATTACATTATATATTATCTTTAGTATTGTGAAATGTTTTTCTATTACTACCACCAACACCCACTCAATCCTTCTTTACTACTACAACCACTAGTCTGCTGCCACAGAGTGTTCCCAACTTACATATTTTCCTCTTTATGATAGCACAAACCTTCGGTAGAAACCAAACTTCGAATTTTGAATTTTGATCTTTTCCCTGGCTGGTGAAATGTGTTACAGTACACTCTCATGATGCTGGGAAGTGGCAGAAAGCTGCAGCTCTCAGTCAGCCCCACCATCACAAGGATAAACAACTCACCCTTCATACTTGACATCTTCCTTAAGAACACTGTGCCTACTAAACCACAAGTGTCGATGACCCAGTGCCTTCTACCAGCTATTCTGGGGCTTCATCAGAAGAAAGAGAAAGTGATGGCTTTGTCACTCTAGTATCGTCACCATTCAGCTATTAATTTTAGCTCAATGCTTCAAACATTCTTCTGGCCCAGTGTGCTTTCAGATGTGCACGTTTGTGATGAGGACTCATACAACCTTTCTGCTTTTCACTTTCAGTACACTATGCAATAAATTACAGGAGACATTTAACACTTTATTTATAAAATAGGCTTGATGGGTAGGTTTTGCCCAATGGTAGGCTCATGCAAGTGTTCTGAGCACATTTGAGGTAGATTGGGCTAATGTAAGATATTCTACAGGTTAGGTATATTAAGTGCATTTTTAACTTATAATATATTCAGCATATAATGAGTTTATCAGTCATTACCCCGACAAGCATCTGTATTCTATAGGGTTTTAGAACCCATGCTAAGTATTTTATAATATTTTTTCTTTTATTATTCTTCAGAAGCCCTGAGCTAGGGATTTTTATCGTTACAAATCTCAGATGAAAAAACAGAGGCTACTGGGGTAACCTGCCTAAATTCACATAGTAAATGAGTGGTAACATTGAGATTCAACTCTTTTTAAATGTAAAGTTAAGGTCTGAGTTTTTGTCGTTATCATAATGGTCTGAGTATATGCTTGTAAAGGTTCACCAGTAAAGGTATCATCAACCCAAGGAGGAAGCATTCTCTTATATTAATTATATTTTAAAACAAGTATTCAATTCAGTTCAACAAATTGAAGTGCCTTATTCTATTCTCAGCTACTGAGATAGGTACTCTCATGATAAGTGATTATCTTCACTCTTTTGCTGCTTTTAGTAGTGTATATAGAGTACTATTTATAAATAAACTGTAAAAACAAAGGATTAAAAAATCAGTCACTTATTCCTGAAACAAGTCCCAATCTTGTGATAATAAAATACTAGATAGTACAGGTAGATTTTCCCAAGTGCCAATCAATGTAGTGATAATTTTGAGGGTTTTAACTGTTGAAGTCAGACTTTAGGATTCAAAATTAACATCAAAATGATATCTTGATTGTTACTTATTGCTCATGAGAAAGGTTGGTGGAGAAGGTAGTTAGATAATGGTTTGTGGTATGAGTGGCATAGGGCATCTCAACTCTAGTGTTCTGATTTATATAGTCATAATTATGGAATGCTAAACCAAGCCTTCTAGATTCATTGCCATTCACTGAACCATTTTACAAGTAGATCACTTTTTTTTTTTAATGGAAGAAATTGTGTTCCTTTTCATGTCAAGACATGCTATTTAAGTCTGGGTGAGTTTTAAAGTATGAGACAGTTTTTTCATTGGATTTGGCTTTGGTTGTTTTTTTCCTTCATCCTTTCTCTCCTGCCAAGTTTTGAATTTTGCATGTTCAGGTTATTGGGGATTTTGTTTTTCTGAGTGCAAAAAAAGTTCAAGTTTCTTAAAATAGTAAAAATTATTGCTCCCCCCCCCACTTAAAAAAATATGTATGGTTAAACACTGTTTGATTTAGGTTAAGACGAAAAATAAGTTCTTCCAGGTTGTGACTAAACAAGGCAAATTTTTTTTCAAAAGTTCTTTAAAAAAAAAAAAAGGCTTAATTGAGTGCAAGGGGGTGGAGGAAGAATGACCTTTGCTTTTGAATGTTGACAAAATATTCTCTTCTGGAAAAGAACAACAAACCCCAACTACCAATGCTTTCTAGGTCAATGAATTTTAATGAAAACCTGACTTTGTTTTCAATCTATTAACTTTAGGAAACGCATTAGATTTTTAATTTTCCAATCTTCAAAGTACAGAGTTGCTTGATTTGCACATGTTTGTGGACAAGTAAATCACCAGAAAATGTTGGCCAATGAATAAAATATTTCATTTAAATAGGAGGAATAAATTTTAAAAATCTATTATAGAAAATGATGATTATAGCTAATAACAATGTATTGTATTCTTGAAAATCAGTGAGAATAGATTTTAAGTATTCTCACCACAAAAAAAGAATAAGTATGTGAGGTAATGCAAATGTTAATTAGCTTGGTTTAGTCATTTCACGGAGTACCCATATTTCAAAACATCATGTTGTACACAATACATAGATATTATTTTTCTTTGTCAATTTAAACATAAATAAATGAGAAAAAATAAGAAAATAAATTACTAGCACTCTCAGGATGAGAAAGTATTTGAGACTTCTTTCTCATAAACACTTATTTTAATAAGATTAAGCTGATAAAACCTTGTGAGAAAGATCAAGCATTTTATTTCCTCTCAGTTGTCTTTTCTGTTGTTCCTTCTCTCCAAAGGTTTCAGCATCTTTCTGCTCTCTCACTGCTGCCTGAAGCTCTTTTAGAAAGTCTTCACCGAGGTCTTCTCTCCTTAGCAAAGTAGTCTTGGGATGTAAAATGTCTCCTTATCTCAAGTTTTCTCTCTATGAATCCCTTCACATGTTTCCCTTCACTGACTCTTCTTCCAAAGAATCACGTAAATACATTTGTCTGATATTCTACTCAGTATTCGCTCAGCACTTATCAATATATATTCATTGCCTACTTTTACACCTATGCTAGATACTATTATAGGTTTTAAGGATGTGAAGATATGCTAAACAGTATGCCCCTGACTCAAAGGAGTTTATACTCTTTATAAATAAGTAATCAAGTAGAAATGAAAGAGGATCACTGATTTTGATAATTGCTGAGAAGGAGGTAACCATGATAACAGAGAGTAATTAGATTTGGTATATGGGGTGAGTGGTGGGTGATAGAAGCAGTCTATTAGATAGGAAGATTAGGGAAGACCTCTCTGAGGTAGTTTTTCACTTAGAAAACTGTCTAAGTAGAAAACTAGTTGAATGATTAAACCAGTTGAATGAAAAATCAGGGGTGAACAAGGCTTAACCTATTCCAGGAAATGTGTCCAGAGAATGGCCTTCAAGTAGTAAAATGGCATTGATATGAGATAAGATGAAAGGTAGGGTAGATCTTACTTATAAAAAAAATGTCTTTAATGCAGGAGTGACCAACGTTTTGGCTTCCCTGGGCTACATGGAGTAAGAAGAAATTATCTTGGGAAGCACATAAATTATATAATATAGTAAGGATATATACATAATATGACTTCTTTTATTTTTTTTGTTTATCATAAAGTTTAGAAAAATGAGCACAATATAAAACTAGTGGGAAATTTGACCCTGTTTTTGTTAAATGAATCTACTAGTATCTGGTTTGATGGAAGTGATCACAATTCTTAGTGAGTTCTCAAGGCGCTCATCAAAAATGTTCATTCAAATTTTGCTCTTCGTGTGCTGCATAATTGAAAACAGCTGCTCACAAATGTATGTGCTGCCAAAAAGCAATGTCATGAATAAGGCATAATTGTGAACTTCAAAAAAGGAACAATGCAGGGGGTCACGAAGAAAATAAATGCTAAAAACACATGATATTAAAATATTTTGTGGGACCGCATTACTAGCTGTCTGGGTCACATGAAGCCCACATGCTGTGGGTTGGACATGCCTGCTTTAAGCCATCATGAGATGCTTAGATTTTGTTCTAAGAACAGTGAGATATTATTGTAAAATCTGTGGTTTGCACATCCTAAAATAATGTTTTGCCCTTACAGTATAAAGTCAGGTGTCTTTTTGTTGATAATGCATTGCCTTGATCAATTAGTAGTTCTACAATGAATGAAATTTCAGGCAACATGCAAAGCTATGTCTCACATTGAAGTTAAAGGGAGACTGTTGAAAACATTTCTTTAGATCTCATTAAGAAGAAAAATACTTGTTCTGTCTAAATGTGAAGTGATCCTTTGATACTATTTCTTAAAAGCTGTATTTTGAGAGTAAGTTAAGAAATTCAGAAGATGCACTGACTTTTCATCAGTGCTATCTGTGGCATCTACATGACCTGAAAAACTTTATATTAACTTCTAGAAATTTTAACTAATTCATCTGGAAAATTTGGTTAGCAAATTCTACTTTTAGTATAATGCTGTATAGATTAATGTCAATTATATCACAGAAATAGTTAAGAATAGGAAAGTTCCTATCCTACGGTAGTCTATACATAAATATAACTAGCAGCAAAGTCTTACTGGAAGTGTTAAGCTATTTTTGTATGTTTGATACTCATTGTTACTTTTGAAATCTTTCTTCAAGCTGCAACCAACAGTATTATATATCTGATAGTGTAAAATTGTTCTGTTTAATTGCTCCTCCTACAGTACTTTTCCTAGATTTTTATCTCTTTATTTTCATGTGGTATAGATGAATAAGATACATGAGAGGTAAAGGAGAGAGTACTGGACCCAGAACTTGCTTCATAGGTGTGTAATTTGGCTCTTTCCTCAGAAAGACCCTACTCTGCTGTCAATATCTTGAAATTCCTACTGATATTTTTTGAACTTCTGTTTCATAATGGAGATTGATTAGACAACAGATCATGTGCTCCACATTTCTTCTTTTTTTTTTTTTTTTGGTGGTGTGTGTCTGTAGTTCCAGCTACTTGGGAGACTGAGGCACGTTTTATTTTCTACTGACTTCTAGCAATTATGTAGCCAGCCCTGCTTGGACCAAACACATCGTATATCCATGGTTATTGATCTCTTAGAGCTATAATTTTCTCTTTTTATTTGTGATCATCAGACCACAAAAGTTTAAATACCAGTTGTGTATCAACAGTTTTGAAAGTTTTGAAGAATGAGATAAGCTACCAAGGTGGGTTCCAGGACAATAAGTTGCAAATAAAATATTTTCTATTTTTGTAAGTTGCAATAAAACTGTCTTAAAGTTGTAAATCATTTATAAAATTGTGTTACCAAATACTTATATCTTTAAAACTAGATTTGCAAACTAAGAGTCAGTAGATCAAACTTATCCCACAGTTATAATTTGACCAGCATACAGATTTACAAAATCTGAATGTGAGTGCTTTTAAACTTGTGCCTGAAGTTTCAGAGAGCTACATAACTAACCATTTTATTGCCTACTGTTTTTTGTCTTTGAGAACATGTGAATTTGCAATACTGAGCTCTAAAAAGTAATGTCTAAAACAGTGCATCCTAAACTAGCATGCATCTAAATCACCTGGATAACTTATTAAAACACAGTTTCCAAACTTTATCCCCCTGAATTTCTAATACAGGAGATCTGGGGTAAAACCTAGTAATTTCTAGCAAATTCCCAGGTGATGCTGATATTGCTGGTGCAGAAATCACACTTTGAAAACCACTTATCTAAAACAGTAACTACCATTCTTCATGGATGCTATTAACTGTAAATAACCTACTCAGTTGTGAATGAGATAATGTAAATAAAATACATATACTTTAATGAGTCAAGCTAACTGAATAGAAAGCTTGGTTGTGACAGCATACATTAACTGAAGCAATTAGTGAGTTGGCTAAGTTTTTCTTTCCTAAAGAAAAAAATAGTTCGCTATTCACTAGTTTTATCATGAAACTATTTAAGAGTTAACCATTTTTTAGTCATATGCCTCGCTTTTTCCCAAAATAGTAAAACAACCTAAAAATAATCGAATTTAAAATATTATAAAGTTATCTCACCCTAAGTAAATATCAAAAGCCATGAGGTAATGGAAAAAGATTGTTGAGGTTGTTGATGATGGATTTACATCTGACAAGCTCTTATCCTGCAGTCAAAAAGTAGTAAGTGTCCTAAGCCCACCATGCCAAGATTTTCCTAGATATTAAAGAACCCAGGAATATCCATCAGACATATGTAACATGAAGCTGGAAGCTTCATGGCTCCAAATGTTCTAAGGGCATACAAAGTTCAACCGGGGTCATTTATCTCTTCATTCTCCTCTTTGAGACTCAGAGTTGTAAGTCAATCAAACATAATATCTCAGTAGTCATCAACGGTTTCCCAAACCCACACCTTTCAGAGGATATGTGATACTGCAATCTGGTGACTAAACTGGTTGTCTGAATCTAATGTGTTCTAAAATCCCTCTTTATGTCTGCTTTCCATTTGTTTAATAACTTTTCTTGGGTAATGGAATAGGAGATGACTTTAAAAGAAATTAACATCTTTATTTTACCTTTTCTTTATTTCTTTTTATGAGTGAGAAGAAAATGGGAATTATTAACATGCTTTTATTTAAAACACCAGTAGAATTTTCTCTAAAGCTTGTCTTTAATGGGTTCATTAATTTCACTTATTCCTTTAACCAGGCTTAACTATAATTCATTTAGTTTTCATATTCAGATCATCCATTTTCCATAATAATGGGAGATTGTGAAAATGTGAATAAATTAAATCTACAGTCTTGTAATTATATGCATAGCTTTCTTACCCTCTAGACAGCAAATCACTTGAGCCAGGATCTGTCTCATTTATCTTTGTCTCACACAACATTGAACATAAAGTCGGTATGTGTTACAGTAGATATTCAGTAAAGGTAGGTCAAATTGAAATGACCTCCTCTACCATAAATACACACAACTTTTTGCTTTAATTCCTTCTTTATTAAAGAAAGAGAATCGTTTCTATCTCACAATTTTCTCAAAGGGACTGAGTAAAATAACGTATATAAAGCATGTAATTTCAAGCCAGAAAATAAATGAGCATTCAATCTGCATTGGCTTTTAATTATAATAGTTTTTTTTCCTACTTTTATGATTATTATTTGTATTCATGAGTTCCAAACTGCTCTATGGTAAATGCTTTAAAGAAGTTCATTTCACTGAGCAAATTGAACTGGGCTGCTTCTATCTTCCTTTCTTCTGCCCAATGATTTGCTAATTCTTTCATATTTATATACCTTGGATTGATATTAAAACTAGACATCAGTAAAACACTCTGATCTGTGGCATATCCTTAAGGCTTGAGGATATAAAGTTGCAATAGATCAAAAGGGTAGTTGAAAAATAAACTTGAAACATTTCCTCTTTTTAAAAGTAGCTAATGCTAATCCTCATTGCATATTTTGCAAATACATGATAATTCATTAAATTTCCTTTTCTCCAAAGGTTTAGCTTCAAAATAATGCCAGAACAAGAATTGGAAGACCTGGGATATTCTCTACTTTCTTCCTATTTATTTAATGAATTATTCAGCTTTTTTCAGATATCCATCTCCTCAAGTATAAACTGAGTAATCTCCATCTTGGAAATAATGTTGACCATAGAGACTTGTGACCTTTTTTCCAAGGTTGCCCTAAAAACTGTCCAGGTTGTGTACTGAATAACTCAGTGGTGTGATTCACTTAGATGTACAGTAGGGCTCACTGTTTCTTCTCTCTCTTTTCATCTGTGAAGTAGTGAAGAAGCAATCAGGTGTAGGATCCTCTGGGAGTCATGCTTCTTCTCCCCGACATGAAAAATCATGGCCTATAACAGGAATTATATGTGCATATTACCAAAAACAACTGAGAGAACGGGGACCATTAACCATCCTTAATGGATTTACTTTCCGTTTTTACCATTTAATCCTTAAATGGAATGGCTTTTGGAGATTCCCTAGGATCAAGGATTTACATGCAGCCATAGAGATGTTTTAGGGCAAGATTTTAAAACTAAAAACATTATTCAAAATATCATTCATCTAAGCATGGCTTTATTTTTTTATTTAGGAAAGAGGTGCAATCACCCAGTTTTACAGGCAACTCTATCTAGTAGAGACAGAAAGTCCTACACATTAGCAGTTAATGGCACAGCACATATAGGAAAGTGTAGGCTGTGTTACAAACCCCAAGGAGCACAGCTGTTAGCAATAAGGGGCTGTCTATGGAATCCAGGACAGAGGCCAGACTTGCCTCTGTAGCACATCTTTTTTTAAGCACATGATTCCACATTTCACTTCTCTACTTGATTTCATGGAATTCAGAAATTGCTACAGAAAGAAAAAATTATAATCAACTCTTGCTATTCACTGGAATGGTGCCAGTGGAAAATTAATGGACTTTTCTGTAATTGTTGAATAGTCTCAATTGATGAATTATTGGTACTCTGGGATTTCATCCGAAAAGAACCAGATGGTCACAGAATCTTAAAACTGGTACGAGCCTCAGACGTCACCTCATCTGCATCTGACCCAAGTTAAGCATGCGTGCCCCCTTCTTCTTCTCTTGGCTCTGTCCCTTGCTCCTTTAGTAGGGCCTATGCTGTGCCTGCTGATGCAGAAGTGGCACTGGCTGTGCCCCCCGTGCCTCCAGTCGTACCCACATTGGCTGTGCTTTTTCCATCCACTTCCACGGAATCACCATGGAGTGTGACCTATGGCTTCCTTAGAAGAAGCCGAATAGACTGGGATAGAGAATCTGAAATTGTGGGAATATTAACACCCATCGGGGCACACTTCCTCTGGTAAGGAGGCAAGAAGCTGATGGGAACCTGCAGATGACCTCCCCTACCTTTCTCCACTTGAGAGGCTATTCTGAAATCTAGAGGTGCAGTATGATCTCCTGGAGACAGTTGTCGTGTCTAAGCCACAGATGATATTTTTCTTTTAAAGCTGTGTCCAGTTCAATAACCAATTACTTTTTGGCTGCTTACTTTCTTTTCTTGTCTTGCTTTCCTTCTTCCTGCATTCTTATTGCCCTGAGATTGTATCCTTTCTCTCTCCCCCCAAAAACGTTAGTGTGTCAACTTTACATCAGGCTCTGGTATTTTTTGGAACTTGGGCAAGTCTTGTTTACAAAAGAGGAAACTGAAACTTGAGCAATGAAGTTACTTTTTCATGGTTGAAGATTACAAAGTACACTTTTTAAAAAAGTTCATTTCCTTTATCTTCCTTATCAGCTATCTATGATAAAGCTACCTTGTTATCAACATCCAATTTAAGCATCCCCTCCATGTAGCCTTCTCATCCTCTGCAATTCATGCTGATTGTTCTCTCTGTTGAATAAAACAAATTGTTTTTGATTTTCCCTTTATTTGCATATTTTCATCTTACAATTTCAGATGGAGTACACCTTATCTCCATATGAATTCGGTTCTCTGAGAACAAGGAGCTCATTTGATTTTTTTATTCCTCAGAATTCTGAATATAGTGAAGGCCTTCAATGAAGGTTTTATAAAGAGCTCTGCTTTGGCTAAAGGGGAATTCTTCTCTCCAATCACAGCAAGACTCTGGAAAGAAACCTCCACCTAAACCTGTTAGAAATATCAAATGAAAAATATTTCATTGCTTTTTTTTAAAGGTATTTTATTTTATTTTATTGTTGTGGGGTAAGGGAGGATTTAATACATAAGTTGCATGCAGGTGAAATGTGGGCTTCTAGTTGGCCCTCTCTCCGCCTAATAGTGGACCAGGTGCCCATTGTGTTTCCACGTACCCCTGTCCCTCCCCACTCCCTTTCTTTCCTGGCAGAGTTCAGTGTCTGCTCATCCCACCCTTGTGCTCATGTTAACAATGATCAGGGCCCACTTATGAGTGAGACCATGCAGTATTCAGTTTTTTCTGTGATAGTTCATTGAATATGAGAGTTTCCACCAGCATCATGTTACTGTGAAAGCTGTGATGTTGTACCCTATGACTGGTTAATATTCCATCATGTATTTGTACCACACTTCCTTTATCCAGTTCACAATAGCAAAAACATGGAACAAATATTTCTTATACTTCAGTTCTCCAGCAGGTTTTGGGACTCTTTTGCTCTAACATCCTTCTACTTCTACTTTACTAATTTCAATTTGGCACTCATTCTTTCACATGAGGAGTATATTCTCTCTGAAAGTCAAATCCTGTAAGAAAACATGCTGCTTGCTTCTTTATAAAAATACTGTGACTGGCTGGGCTTGGTGGCTCAGGCCTGTAATCCCAGCACTTTGGGAGACTTAAGCAAGTGGATTACCTGAGCCCGCAGGTTCAAGCCTAGCCCAGGCAACTTGGTGAGACCTCATCTCTACAATAAATAAAAAATTAGCTGGGTGTGATAGCACACACCTGTATTTCCAGCTACTTGGAAGGCTGAGGCAGAAGGATTGCTGGAACCCAGCAGGTCTATGCTGGGGTAGCCGTGAGAGTGGCACTGCACTCCTGCCTGGGCAATGGAGTGAGACTCCAACAGAAAGAAGGAAAGAAAGAAAGAAAGAAAGAAAGAAAGAAAGAAAGAAAGAAAGAAGGAAGAAAGGAAGGAAGGAAGGAAGAAAGAAAGAAAGGAAGACAGGAAGGAAGAAAGACAGGAAAGAAAGAAAAAGAAAGAAAGAAAGAAAAAAGAAAGAAAGAAAAAGAAAGAAAGAACTGTGATTAGGAGGGGGAAAAAAAAGCCACTTCTGGGGAAAAGTGACCTGTTACAGTCACAATAATGTCATAAAGCATAATTGTACCACTTCTGTTGATTCTGTGACTTATCCCAAACCCTATTCATGAATTCTATTTTGGGTAAGATTTAGAATTTTGTTGTTTGTGATAAAAGAAGCTAAAAGAACCTCAACTAACATAAATGCTCTGTGAAATAACCTGGAAAGAGAGGCTATTGTGTAGTGTAAATTTGCACTAAATTTATGGAAGCTTGGGATTCAGGCAGATATTTCTACTTCGTGTATAATCCCTTCTGAGAATCCTATTCTATTTCTCTCTAGATTAGGTTTTTGTTACCTCTCAGCCTGATTTCAGAAACATTGTTTGACCTCAATTCTCTGTCTTTACTATTTCCAAGGGCAGTTGTTCTGACTTGATCAACTTTGTCAATATTTTTATTGGTTTGATCAACGTGGTCAATATTTCTATTGGTAGTACTCCCCTCTCTAAATGCTGTTTTCATCACTCTTCAAAGCCTCTTTGAACAGCTTATCCAGACAAAAGTTCGGCATTTACAATCCATTTTAGTGTAGATCTTTTTTTCTAGCAGATATTGTCCAATAAAAGAGATTTCTATGGTGTTAGCCATATGCAAGTGCTCATTCCAAACTGCAGCCTTGAACCATATTTGCATGGCTTGGTCTTAGCCTTTGGTTCCACTATAGTATCTTATTTCCTTGAGTTTTTAACCTACTGAATAGTGCAAATGATACTCCGGGCTAATATTTCCTATCTAGTTAAAAGGCGCATTGAAATTCATTTTTATTTTAAACTTTTGGAGCTAATTTTGAGTAAATCTAAAACCTAGGTTAGGTAAGCATCAGAAAGTAGAAGAACATGCAAAATTTGTCAAAAACAATTCATGTGTACCTTTAAGGGTCTACAAAACTCATAGAAAGGGCTCTATGCAAGTTGGTCAATATAACTAATATGATTTTTTGCATTTTTAAATGGAAGGGAGCTGAGCTCTATACTTTGTATTTTTAACTTTCTTCTTTCTCATTCCTTTCTCTGTTCTTGAAGATAATAGTAATGTACATTTGAAAAACTATCTATATTAATCAAGCAGATTATTATATATTGCTAGAATTTTAAGTTCCTTTATTTAAATAAATACATGGACTTTAATGACAGAATCAACAACTTTCTTTTTCTTTCAATTATTTATTCAGAATTATCAGTTTGTTATATGTCACTGTCTATATGTGTTTTAATTATTTTGATAGACTCATGTTCTGTACTTGATAATATTTTTCTTTATATGATACTAGGATTCATGTTATTTCAACACATAACAATTTATACTTTATTATCTAATGTTTCTTCTTCCTTTTTTTAACAGAAATTTATTGACTAAGTTTATTGCTGTTTATAATTATTATTTCAAACATACAACTTTAATGACTATAGTGGGGAATACTCATTTTGAAAAATAACTTCAGTGCTTCAATATTTTCTATGTTCACTTTTGAGGTGAAAGAGTATTAATATAGAAGCCACTTCCATGCAACTCTAATCCCTGCTTTTAGGGGTGAAGTGATTTTCTTCTGCCAATAGTTCCATTTCCTTCTACTATATCTACCCCATTTCCTTCTTTAGAAACCATGAAAATTTCAATGTGTTAATCCTGTGTAAGTCCCTAGGTGAAAGTTACCAAGCCTTCAACTCTCTTCTTTTTCATGTATCTTTTTGTCTTTATTAGACTGCAGTTATCAGTTCTTTTAATCCACTGGCCTAAAAGACAAAAGGTTGACAATTTCAGACCTCTATAGTAAAACAGAAACCTAAGATGTAAAATAAATCATGTTTTTATGTATAGAAACACCTGTTGTCCTAATTCCTGTAATTATAATGCTATCTTTTGAGTTACTGGAATTAGACTTCCCTAAAAGAACAAAGAAAAGAATGACAATTATAAAATAAACATTTTATATAGTTAGATATCATGAGGCTGGGTGGATATTAAATAGTTTCCAGAGGAAAATGTTTGGTGCTCACTCCACTAATTTGAATCAACAAAGAGAGAAAATGTAGCATCCGATATTAAGACATCAGTTAGTAATTCATATGCATTTTTTCACATCTGAAGCAACTTGTACCATTTAACAATAAAACTCATGGATCTATATTTAGCCCTTGATAATTATATTATTATTTGGTTCTGAACAACCCTGAGTAGTTAACTGACCAAGGTTGACTGAAAAAAAAAAAGATACCACTGGATTTTGTTTAATCCTGGTTTGATGCTTTAGTCACCTGTGGTTAAATAATTTAGAACCAACAGACTGGTCATAATAGAAAGAGCATTACTGGTTGTGTAAAATTACTCCAACAGATAATTTTATAAAATTATAATAGATATATATAAATGTATCTCTTAGAAAAAGAAATTCCTTTTTATCGTTATATATGTTTGACATTGAAATGTGCTTTATAAAGGTTAAGCTTTGCCTATGCTCTCACACCTCATAATCTCTTTAGCAATTTTCAGTACAGTAGTGCAACGTTCATTCTTCTAAAAATCATCTTTAAATTTGACTGACTGAATGATTCTTTATCGTTTTTTAAAATGTACATGACAATGCTGAAGAGTTCTATTGTCCTTCTTAAAAATGTCTGAATCAATTTACTGTGAGAAAATTGTATTGCCTGTAGTCATTTTTAAATTAAATATCTGGCTTCTCAAAGTGGATGGTGGAGGTGGAATGAAGGGGAGTTGTGAGGAGGGGAATCAAAATAAATTTAATCCATCCATTAAGAAGTCATGTTTAATGGCAAATGATCACTTGAAGATGTTTGATCAGTACCATTTATACATTCATTTGTTGAATTATTAATTCAGCACTCATACTACACATCAGTCATATACATTGACTGCTCTCTTACTGTCAGTGCCTATTTGTGATTAAAAGGTAAAAAAAAAAGAAAGCATGTATTAGAAGCTCACAGTCAAAGGAAGTACCTCCTACATAGATGGAATTGCTTGCATGACACCATTTAGAAAATTAATAAAAATGTTTGACTTCTTTCTGAAATTGTTAGCCATTAAATTTTGAAAGTATGATATTTATGTGGAGCTAGAGATCTTTCAAAATCAAAGCTGAAGAGAATGCATTATAGAATATGGAGTGAAATTTTAAAATCTAGATTGAGCTCATTTAGAAAACAGAAGGCATTTTCATTAGCTTTGTTAACCAATCTACCCAATGAATAGAATCAAATGAGAACCCTTAGATTTTTAATTTCCTTTTAGTTGTAGAAAATTTTCTTATTCATGACTTGCTTTGTATAAAAATATGTCTTAAATATAAATAAAAGTCATTTATATCTAAAAATATTACCAATGTCTTGATGTTCTCTGTCATTTAATCAGTCTTCAATATTTTTCAATTGCTCTCATCATTTTCTTTTTTTTTTCACTAGTTGATTTGTTTGAGTCAAGTTCTAAAAATTGGTCCACACTTTGTGTCTGGTGATAGTTACTTAAGTCTTTTTAATGTATAGGCTTCCTCTTCCATACTTCTATCCTTGCAAATTATTTGCTGAATAGGTTCATTTGATCAGTAGAGTTTTCCTATATATTTTGAATTTTTCTAATTACATCTTGTAAAGTCATTAGTATGTATCTCATTTCTATAAATTTCTAGGAAGATGTAGATGTTTGATCAGATTTGGTTTTCAATTTTGTGACAAGAAACCTTCATAGGTGGTGATGTTACTTATATCAGTAGACACATATAATTTGGTTGTTCTCCTTTTGTGTCATTGGAAGCCATTGATAATCATTGTCTAGTTACATTATTTCCCCAAAGTTTAACAAGATGGTGATATTCTAATTCAATCATTCATTTTCTTTTTGTTAGTTGAACTATTTTTATAAAGAAGCTTTTCAAAATTGTTAATTGACTCTAGGTACAGCTCACAAAGGAAAGGCAGGTTAAATACTCATTTTCCTCTTTATTAATCAGTCATTACAGGAGTTGGTCCCTAAACATCTTTCAAATGTCATAAACAATGATTTTTTTTCTAAATATTATTAGAAAATCATAGACTTAAGTGTACTTGATGTATTTGACTCTATCACAATTTTAATTGTATTGATGCTCAATTTGGCAGTAACACTTCAATTATTTCATTTGACAAAATCCTAGAGGTCTCTGATAGTTTTTTTGCTTTGTGGAAGGCAAGATGTTCTGGACTCCCTTTGTGCATTTCCTGTCTGAGAACTCAGTCAATATCTTTCCAAGAAATCCTGATTTCTTTGATAACGGGAAAATGGTTAGAGGCTGCAAACTGAATGTTGGCATATCAACAATTTTTAAATTCAGAACATTTATTGTGAACATACTAGTGAATATTAGTATTTCTGGTTTATCTCCCATGGCTTTGTGTGCTTTACTATTGACTTGTGGATATGGGAGTCAATAGATAAGGCAAAGGGATGTTTACTGAAGGTGACACTTGTCACTTTCAAGACAGAATGCTTAAGAACCAGTGTAGGATTTTCCTTGGGCTATTCCATTCCTGGGAATCGAACTTTGTTCAAAATCACAACAGGATAATAAAGCTTTCATCAATCTGAGTGAACATGGATAGCACAGCCACTCCTATTGACCCGCATTCATCATATTGTGTGCCTGAAAGTTCATTCTTTGTTGTTTAATCTCCTGAGATTTTTGAATAACGTACTACCATAGCATAATCCTGACTAATATGACAATTTTTATTTTTTTGCACAAAAATGAATGCTGTGTCAGCTTTTTTGCCTTAGCTTAAATTAGCTAACAAAGTCAAGTTTCTGTTCTTCACTAGCAGTAACTTATTCTCTCTCACAACTTTCAGGACATTTATATTTCTTCTGACATGTGGTTTTCTAAATTGTAATATAATAATTATAAGTGCTGACTGCCTGGCAAATATGCCTCTTGATTGTTTTCAACAAGTCTTGATTTGAATTGCTTTGTCTTGGTGCCAGTCTGCGAGACATATTAGGTTCACTGATTTTGTTGAAGTGAGTATGTGTGTATTCTGTCATGTGTATATTCTGCAAAGTATATGGTGTTGATAATTTGACTGAATATTTCTATTTTTTATACTATTAGAGATACAACAAATATTATCTTATGAAATATTTTCATTGTAGGTCACTGCAGCAATAAATTTACTTTGTTCTAGAAAATACTTTTCAAATATTTGTTTTGCATAAAAATTTCAGGCCCAAAGATTTCTATATTTTTGCCATGTGACTACATGCAGCAAAACCCTCTGCTGTGTGACAGAATCAACATGTAAGATAATGCCTGAATAAGGCTGATACTTGATAAATATCTATGAAATAAAATAATAACTATGGTTGTTATAGTTGATCTTTTTTGTCAGGAAAGAAATAGACTCATAACATTTAAAATATTATATATATATATCTTTAAAATTCTATTAGAGTCAGAATAAGCAGAAAAAATTATACTTGATCTACACTCATTTTTCTGTCAAAGCATAAAAGGTATTATTGGTGTTCCACGTGGTTCCCTTTCACAGACTGGTACACACATCCTCCAACTGACAGAAGTGTTAGCTACACCTTCCACCTACTTATCCTCCTCCTCCATGAGAAGTCCCTGGCAAGAAAGTTATATTCAAACATTATCACTATAGGGATTACCCATAGCAAATGACTATCCCTGAGGGTACAAAGGCAAATCCCCTTGCTTCAATGTGGAACAACTCAGCAGTGTAATTTTCACCTCAGAGCATACTCTTAATCAAGTCAAGGTTAAATTTCACCAGAGACTACATTTTAGCTCAGCCCCTTCTCTTCCCTACATGGTTTGTCTCACTCCCTTAATAATTTATTTTCCTTTTCATGAGGTATAATCCATCAATGCAACATATGCATCCAAATTACTGTTTTGGATTCTGTTTCTAGAACATCTAACTTAAAACAGCAGGTTCAAGGAGTGGCCCTAAGAAGCAGTCTCTGAGGATAAAATTTTGGAGATGAATTTCTCACTGGCTACATGACAGTGGAGACCATATTACTAAAAGTAGATGGGAAATCTGGAACCTGGTAATAGCAGAATTGTTCGGATTTTTCATTCATGGTGAACTGAGATAAGATGCAGGTGGAAGAGATGCACTGGCTTTTGCAATATGTCTGAATTTTTTAGGCACAGGAGAATAGTGATTAAAAGACTGATATTGAGTGACTATTGCTCATGACTTGAAAAGCGAAAATGATAGACTTAAACCTATTTCTCATAGCTCTGATGGCTGGGGAGTCCAAGGATAAGACACTTGCAGATTCAATGTCTAGTAAGAGTCCTCTTCCTTAAAGACAGCCAGCATCTGACTCTAGCTTTGTAGAAGGCCTGAGGGGTCTCTCCTGGGCTTATTTTTTTAGAATGATGAGGGCTCCACCTTCATAATCTAATCACCTCCTACAGTCCCCACTTTCTACTACCATCACTTTGGGGGCAAGGATTTAACCTGAAGGTTTTTTTTGGGAGCAATAAATATTTAGACCATAGCTTTTTCCCACCTTAGGAGCTACATCAACATCCTAAATCCCTACTTAGTCTTCCTTACCACCAGAGCAATATCAATACTATAAATTTCATTAAGTAAAAGTCCAAATTACAACTTTTTGTATCAGATGTGGTATCTTTACTAAAGCAGATAGGCATAGCTTCTCAGGTGGCTACTGTTCCAGTGAATGTGTTATTTTTTTAATCATTAGAAAGCAGGATCAGAAGCATTTCACATGTAATAATTAAAGGCATTTATCCACTGTCTTTTCCCTAGGCAATCTTCAACTCATTGTCATAGCATAGACTCCTGGTTGATCTGAATTTTCTGCATTGGTCTACAATGTTGATGACATCATATTGATTGAACTGATGAGCAAGTAACGCTGATTATGGAAGCTTTGATAAGAAACATGCACTCTAAAGGATGGAAAATAAACTCCAAAATATTCAGGAGTCTACTATACTGTTGTCATTTTTAGGGCTCCCATGTCTGGGGCAATCTGGGATATTTCTTCTGAAGTCAAGGACAAGTCATTAAACCTTGCATCTACTTCCCCTAAAACAGAAGCACAAAGTTGGTAGACCTTTTAAGTCCACACTTAGTAGCATTATTCCAACTCATTTATTAAGTGAAGTAGAGGATCATTAGTTGTAAGTGGGATCCAGAGAATGATATTGCTTGGCAGTCACTATAAACAGTCTCACCATAAGGTCTTACGATCCCACATGGTACCAGAGGTGTTTGTGGTTGAAAACAAAGCAAAAAGACATTACGCAAAGTCTTTTAAAAATTCCAAAAGGAACTTTGCAATAAAAATTCCTAGTGTCCCAGAGCAAGGACATGCCATCTGTATCAGGGCAGTAGGCAACCGTAGAAGAGCAGGAAACAGAACATACCACTATGGGACACTAGGTGACCTTGTTATTAGAAAGGACCAGCTTGCGCTGGATAGGCTCAGACCTCTCAAGTCATACCTTTGAGTGACATAGAGAACTGGTAATTATCAATAATTATCAGTTGGTGATTTTCAAAGATGAAATAACATAGAGCACAAGAGGTGGGAATGTTTAAATCGACCCCTATCTGTGTGCCAGAGGGGAGAAAAAAAAGGAATTCTTATATGTATATTATATTTGAAGTTCTAATGAAAGATGTGAGTGAACTAGGACTTTTTTAAAGTGTGATATTATAAAATGAATGGACAATTTAGAGAAAGAAAAAATAATGATAACAGTAAGTATAATATAAAACTATTCTTATTCTAAAATGCCTCAAAAACAGAAAGAATAATTTTGCAATAGTCTCCAACTGATTTTCAATTCTGTTATTCAGAGAAATCTAGAACAGGTGACGTAAATATCTCAGTTCAAATGTTATAAACTCCTTTGAGAAGAATAGGGGAGCTTGGGACCAAAAGGGATACTTAAAATAGTTTGCTTCCTCTTCCCACTAGGGAGGATTCAGTAAGTAAGAATATATATATACACATTGCTGTAGTTTTCCCATGTCATTGATATCTTAGTCCCCTCAACATGTATTTTGAAGGTAGAGAGACTGGAGTACTCTTGGTGGGCTCCGGACTTAAATGAACATGTTTGTCTGACACTCTACAAAATGTATAATTCTATACTCCATGATCCGCATACCTGAACATTCTCACGGTGACCACTAAAGGGGTCAATTCTTTATTTAACACTTTGAAAGTGAATATTGGCTGGAAGATTTTGTATATATAATCTTACTTTGGGTTGCCTGAGACACATCTCAGTGCTCCCACTAAAGACAAAAACATGAATAAATATGTCACAAAAACTGAGGATTATTGAGTAACAAATGTGAAACTGCAAGTTGTACTGGTAATTAAATTGCATTGTGTGATGTTTACAGATATGCTTCTTGCTAACATCCAGTACATTGAGTGAGCTCTTTTTAGCTATTTATTCTCTTCATTTAAGAGGAGAAAAGCAAATGATTGTGGTAAATAGACCATTAAAGCCAAAAATGGATAAATGTCTTTAATTGTTACCGATTTAACTTGGTAATTAGATCACATAGTTAATTTAAAAGTTTAAAAAAGAAACATCAACTGAAATTGTGCACTACTTTTTTTGTTATTTATTTTAAGAAACAGTGTTTGTATTTAATTCATTCTACCACTGAAGTAAAAAACAAACAAGTAAAACAAAATTAAAAACCCCAGAAACTTAGAAGATTACATAACAACTATAATTAATCAGAATACCTTCCAGTATGTATAGTTCTTAGTCCTTCATAGCTAATTATACATTATTCAATGCATTCATTTTAAACTACATATATTACATCAAATATATATATAACATCATATGTCAGATTATGTATTTCCTATAATAATCAAATGTTTTGTAGTCTATAGTAGAAGTCATCAAACTATGCTCCTAGGAGGGCTACCAACCTTCGTTTTGTAAATAAAGATTTATTGGAAGACAGCCATGCTCATTTGCTTATTTTCACAAATCAACTCCTTAAATATTTGCCATCTTTCCCCTTATAGAATAAATTTGCCAACCCCTAGTTTAGCACATATAGTAACATACAATATATTTTATTACCTATATTATATACATTACCTCTTTGTATCTTACATTAATAAGGTGGTAGCTGTTCTAGAAATCTTTCTCTCTCTGCTAATAGGTATACAAGCATGCCATGTTTTCACTTAAGATATCTGTAGCAGGCAGGAGAGAAAGGGTACTTTATATTGATTTACTTATTACTTGGGTCAGTACCTCTTGATAGATTCTGGAGAAGAGAATTCTAGTAAAAGAAAAAATTACTCAGTTTCTGGTGTTGAGTTGAGGCCTACTTTGCTAGTTCCTCAAAGGTGTCCAGAAGGAATTCAAGGAAGCTGTCTACGAAGTCCTGAATCATTGGGAAGTTAAGAATGATGGGAAATTGAGGAATGACCAAAGATCAGGATATCTCAAGCCTGAAAGAATGAGATATTTGAGGGAAATTATGACTGTTTTCAGATCCTAGAGGTAGAATCACTTGAAATTCCTCACCTCTCTGAAGGGTGAGTGGAGATTTCTCTGCCAGAATAGGAGATTTCTCTGCCAGAGTAGGCTGGTCTAAGCTTTGGAGTTGACCAGAAGTCGCAAAAAAAGGAAGGGGTCTAACATTC
>CAUYQG010183145.1:0-15551 GCA_963574415.1 Tarsius wallacei
GTTGTTTTTTGGGGTTTTTTGAGTTGGAGTCTCACTCCGTCGCCCAGACTGGAGTGCAGTGGCCGCTCCCAGCCACCGCAGCCTCAACCTGCTGGGCTCCGGCGATCCTTCCACCTCAGCCTTCCGAGTAGCTGGAACTACAGGCGTGCGCTACCATGCCCGGCTAATTTTTTTGATTTATTGTAGAGATGAGGTCTCGCCAAGTTGCCCAGGCGGGTCTCAAACCTGTGGGTTCAGGCAATCCGCTCACCTCAGCCTCCCAAAGCACGGGATTACAGGCTGGGCCACCGAGCCCAACCTCAATATTCTTTCTCATCACTCTTTGTGCTTAGCTCCAACCGATAAACATGCACGAGGACCTGTTTTTCTTATCCATAACTCCTCACCTGGTCTGCTCTAGTGCATTCTCCTTCTCATCTTTTGCACTGGAAGGGAGTGCCTCACTCCCTTGCGTACATCCTCTCTTCATTCCACTCTTGTCACCCATATTACAGTGTCTTGCTCAGATGCACCCTCTCTTTTCAAGAACCTTCCTTGCCCACATGTCCCTTCCTTCTCTCCTCTCCCAGAATACAACATTGTACTGTAGTGTTGTCTGGACCACTCATTTTGAAACTTATTCATAAACTACCAGCATTGTTATTTTAAGTAGTAGATTATTTTGTGTGTGTATACAGACAGATCTTGGATCCCAGGAGTCCAAGGCTGCAGTGAGCTATGATGGTGCCACCACACTCCAGCATGGGTAACAGAGCAAGAACTCGTCTCAAAAAATAAACAAATAGAAAGTTATTCAGAAAATACTTATGAATCAGAAATGTTTTAAAAGTAATTTTTGGCCAGGCTCGGTGGCCCAGCCTGTAATCCCGTGCTTTGGGAGGCTGAGGTGAGCGGATTGCCTGAACCCACGGGTTTGAGACCCGCCTGGGCAACTTGGCGAGACCTCATCTCTACAAAAAATCAAAAAAATTAGCCGGGCATGGTAGCGCACGCCTGTAGTTCCAGCTGCTCGGAAGACTGAGGTGGAAGGATCGCCGGAGCCCAGCAGGTTGAGGCTGCGGTGGCTGGGAGCGGCCACTGCACTCCAGTCTGGGCGACGGAGTGAGACTCCAACTCAAAAAACCCCAAAAAACAACAAAAAAAAGAATATTGACCTCACAAAGGTGGCTGCTTCTCAAAGGGGGTTTCTGATCTTAAACACAAATCAGATTTTTCCAATATGCAGATTTTTCCAATATACTGAAAGTAAATTAATTGATTTTAGAATTGTCTTATTTCTATCTAATTTTATTTAATTATCCATATGTCTATCTTATTTAATGGATGTAAATTAAATTTTCAAAACATATTGTAGAAAAAACATATAACCCACTTTTAATAGTGTACATTTATATCTAATCATGACATGTGTATATGGCAGATTAACTCCTCAGATAATATTAATATTGGGCTATAATATCTTACTGTTTTTATTCAGACTTCACAAGATTATAATTGGTTTCACCTTCTGAAAATATTAGCAAAATTTAAGTTAGGTGTGACCAATTTGCATTAAAAAATTGTAATTTACGTTCAATATTCAAAAATCTATTTGACCAAAGTGATCATGAATATTTCTAAAATCCTTATTTTGACATTAGTTATGTAATAATAGCCAACAGTAATATGATGAAGAATCTGGAATAGATTATTGAGTTGTTTAAAAATCTGTACTGAACAATATGGTGAATATTGAAGTATGAACAAATCACTACAGTGCTGATTCTGCTAATGATGATAATAACATCTAAACTCATTAACATTTATCCCCTACCTGGCAATGTTCTAGGTGCTTTACATATTAACTTCTTTACCGTGCTAGTGGGTAAGAACATTATACAGAGACAATCAGTTTCTATTTTTTCCCAAGATGGTGAATTTCTACATTAATGCATAAATTAATACATAGGTATAACTATGTAAATATGCCCACAAGTGTCCTTACTGAAATTCTAATGCTTGTAAGAAATGGAATGAGCTGAATGGAAATGGAAAATTAAGGAGTCTTTTTTTTTTTTGAGTTGAAGTCTCACTCTGTTGGCCAGGATGGTGTGCAGTGACACAATCATGGCTCATCACAGCCTTGACCTCCTGGGTTCAGGTGATCCTCCCATCTCAGTCACCCAAGTAGCTAGGACTGTAGGCATGTACCAGCATACCTGGCTAATTTTTTGTGGAGACGAGGTCTCACTATGTTGCCTAGACTAGTCTTAAACTCCTGGGCTCAAGCAACCCTCTCTCCTCGGCCCCATAAAATGCTGGGATTACAGGTGTGAACTACTGTGCTTGGCAGAGGAGGTTTATAAATACACACAAATGAGAAAATAAAAACATTATGAGCAGAAAAATTATATTACCTAGTTTTCAATTATTGATTGTGCTTATATATAATTACATGTCTTATTAAAATTCAACATGAATAGAACACATTAGCATTAAAGTGTGTAAACCATTTTTATTTGGAATGTTTACTTGTCTTAATTTTGTCATCTGTAAAGCGGGAAAGCAGCATTGCAAGTATCAAATGACCTAGACATACCTCACCACAGTATCCCCTCTGTACTAAACTGTAAATTTACTGTAGCTACATTTAGATTTTGCTAATATTATCAGATAGAGCAAACTGATTTTAATTTACAGTTATGCTCAACACAGCAAATGACTCTGTTGCAGAAAGAAGCTCTGAAGATTGTGATTTCACATAGTTGAAAAAGTAATTAATAAATACCCTGAAAACTTCATCTCAACTGCTAGTTTCCAGTCTGGCAAATAAGAAGCTTGGAAGTTGTCACTCCCATCCTCACACAAGGAAAATGCTGGACAAACAAAAAATCAACAACTCTTCTTAGATCCATCAGAGAATTGAGACCACAGGACAAACTGCTGCCCCTCAAATCTGAAAAACAAACAGGCAGGAACAGAGAATCACAATTGATAGGAGCAGAAACACAGGAGCAGGAACCGCCACAGGAACAAATACTGGGGCAGAAAAACCTAAACTGTAATTGACAAGTTCCTGGAGGCTAAGCATGGACAAGCTTGAGAATTAAAAACTGCAGGGTGAAGGGCACATACTTTCATGAGTTTTATCTTTAGGAGCCTCACCAGGTTCCTACAGCAAAGATCAGAGGAAAATCCTGTCATGCTTCTGACAGAGGAAGAGGAAAAGTAGCCATTTTAAAATATGCTCAGAGTGTTCTCTTCTTTTTTTTTTTTTGAGTCGGACTCTCACTCTGTCGCCCAGACTGGAGTGCAGTGGCATGCTCAGGGCCACCGCAGCTTCAACCTGCTGAGCTCAGGCGACCCTTTTGCCTCAGCCTTCCGAGTAACTGGAACTAAAGGCATGTGCCACCATGCCTGGCTAATTTTTTCTTGATTTATTGTAGAGATAAGGTCTCACCATGTTGCCCAGGCTGGTCTTGAACCCATGGGCTCAGGCAATCCTCTCACTTTGCCCTCCCAAAGTGCTGGGATTATAGGCGTGAGCCACCATGCCTGGCTGTGTTCTGTTCTTCTTAACAAGGCCTGCCTTCAAAGGAAACTATTTAACCAAAGCCTAATCAATCAAGAGGAAGGAAAACACTCAATTCCATCCCTCTCTATTCTTTCCATTTCACTGAGGGAGGGAGGGACAAGTGAGAAGCCCAGTGTGATAGGGTCTCTAATAGACTGAGACCTAGTCATGAGATCACAGAACATTTTTCCTTTTCCCACACCTAACCACCAAATCAATAGGGCTTCTTTATGATATCAGGGGGTTACAACTGAAATAACTCTGCCTTAGAGCTTATTTAAGAAGAAATCTCCAAGGAAGCCCAAAGACAACAGAGAAAACAAAAAGAAGGACACCAGAGGGAATTTTTGCCTCTGATCTACAACTATCGCAAGCAATGTAACCCCAAGCCGACAGACATAAAATCTCTTACTTAACCTCAGTTCCTTTTACTTATCAAATCTGATATACTTATCAAATCTGGCTTTCAGCAATACTTAATCTCATATATTTAAGGAGGGTCATGATCGTCATTCTGCTGTGTGATCTTTGGCATAAAAGATATATAGTACATATATATTGCACATCCATATTTACTTATTCGTTTATTTATAATTATGTTACCTTTATGTTGTCAGAAATTTTATTTTATTCCCCTAATTTTGTTAATTTACCAGCATCAAAAACCACAGATTTACTGACACCAGGTGAAGGCTATTATTTTATTTTATTTTAAAGATGTGAGGTACAATTCAGGATTAGGTATACAAATGATCATTGTATAGGTAAAATTTGGTTCCCACTTTGCCTGGTTTGAGGTCAGGTACCTTTATTGATGTTATATGCTTCCCCCTTCCTCCCCTGGCAGTTTTCAGCTCCTGCTAATCTCTGTCTTATAGTATTATGGTAAATGTTCAGGGTTTACTTATGAATGAAAACATGTTGTACTCAGTTCTTTGTTTCTGTGATAGATCACTGAGTATTATAGACTCTAATTCTATCCAAGTCGCTGCAAAATCCATAGTTTTGTGCTTCTTTATGATTGTATAATAGTCCATCATGTATGTGTACCACATTTTTTAAAAACTCAGTCCAGTTTCGATGGGTATCAAGGATGGTTACATGTTTTTGCTATTGTAAACAGTGCTGCAATAAACATGCATGCACAGGTATCTTTTTTGTACAGTGATTTAAGTTCTTCCAGGTATATTCCCAGAAAGGAGGATTTCTGGGTCGTATGGAAGGTCAATTTCTAGGTCTTTTAGGAATCGCCATGCTGTTTTCCATAAAGGTTGAACTAGTTTGCATTCCCACCAACAGTGTAGAAGCATTCCCTTTTCTTCGCATCTTTGCCAGCATCTGTTATTTTTTGTTTCTTCATGGCACGAAAGTCATCATCAATCTTCATCCCTAACTTCTTACCTTATTTCCTCTTCACAGCAAACACCCTCTCTTAGTTTTAAGGCAAAGTCTCTGATGCAGAAGTTCCAGCTACTTTCTAGAAGAGCAGCAGTTTGCTGGGCACCAAAAGCCTTTCAGGTAGTGATAACTGATCCTTGAAATATGGAATGGTTTGCTGCTATGTGGCCACCTTGACACTTTTCAGAAAGACACATTTGTTAAATCAAAGATAGGTGAAGGAGGCTCATCCTATCAATAAGGAAGGACTGTGACTGACTTGCCTGACAACTCTTGAGAGGAACAGTGGAAATTATTGCATTCAGGAAAAATATGAGGCTTCATTTAAAAAGTTAATTCAAGCCAGCTGTAGTCACTCAAGACTGTAATCCCAGCTCTTTGGGAGGCTGAGGTGAGGAGATTGCCTGAGCTCACGAGTTTGAGATCAGCCTGGGCAACTTGGTGATACCTCATCTCTACAATAAATCAAAAAATTAGCTGGGTGTGGTGGTGCATGCCTGTGGTTCCAGCTTCTTGGAAGGCTGAAGGGGAGGGATCACCTGAGCCCAGCAGATTGATGCACTCTAGCTTGAGTGACAGAGTGAGATTCCGATTCAAAAAATAATAATAATAATAAAGCAAAAAAAAGAGATAAAAATAAAAAGTTAATTCATTGTACATTCCTTGAATGCTAAGACCATGTCACATGCTTCAGTGCACCCCTACAGCTAGTTAATACTCAGTAAAAAATCATTGAAGCTGTTCCAGTGTTCTGATGCCTGAAGCCATGGGAGAGATTTAGGAGGGTGGCACAGGCACTGCCTTGGCTCTTGGGTTCCACTCAAGCCATTTCCCTACTCCTGATTGTTTTGTCATTACCCTGGCCTCCCCCTGTGGTCATGTGCTATTATTCTGTGCTTTCTACGTGTCAGTAACATGTAAACATCTTTAGGATAGTGTACCTTCAAGAATGGTCTAAGTGGGCACTGAGAAATGTGGAAAACACACCGCATTGAAGACTGAAATTAATCATACTTGGATCAGAAGTCATCTATAACAAAGGGTTTCAAGATGAGTAGTATCTGTCCACCACAATGAGACAGGAGTTTAGAAACTAAAGTAAGCACAGAAGGCTGAGGTATATCCCTCACCTCTGAGAATACCATCATGACTATACCAGCTCTCAGGACATTATAACATCACAATATCAAAGGGTGACCCACACCCTTAAAACCACATTAAAAGCATTTTAGGATCCCAGGATCTGCTAACGGGGTCGGTCAAATCATATCCGCAGGCACGCACTTATAGGTAAAGCATCTCTCATTTTATCCTTTGATGCCAGCATTTCTATAGGTTCTACTAAAATATTATATAGAACACCTTAAAGTACATTATAATTAAAAGCTTGAAAACAGTGTTAACTTCAAAAATAATAACAGTATTTACTAAGTGCCAGGAACGGAGTTAATTGATTTATAGACATTCTTTCATTTAATAGTCACACCAATTCTATGTGTGACTATTAAAATTTTATTTTATTTTATTCCCAATTCACAGATGAGTAAACAGAGACACAGAGAGGTAAATTATCTTGCTTGTAATTAGTTGAGTGCTAAAACTTGAATCCAGTATTTGTTAAATGTAGCCTCTCAAATAAAGTGTATGTTAGGGCAGATCTTCCAAGAAATAGACATCAAGACAGCATCAAACGTGCAAGGATTTTTTTCGAGAAACTATGTGAGAGCAAATCAAGAGAGAGTCAGCAAGACCATAGAGCCATAAGACACAAGGCCAGTGTGACCCAGTGAAGGCAAGAGGGGAGGACAGTGAGAAGGGCCATAGGTTGCATGCAGTCTGTGGAGGCTGGTAGAGCTATGGGAAGCCCCCTTGAGTGCAGGTCGGCAATGCAGCCCTCAGGGGACGGGTTTGATGGATCCAGCATGCCCAGGTGCAGTGTGGGTTCAGTGGACATGGTGAGGGTAGCAGGGAGCCCCACTGGCCTGGAGTTTGGAAAGCCGCTACTCACCATCTCCCACAGGACATTATGAGGAGCCTTGAGGACAGTATGCTAAATGAAATGAACCAGTCACCAAAAAAAAAAAAGAAAATGTTGTATGATTCCACTTATATAAGGTACCTAGAAAGTAAAATTCATAGAGACAGAAAGTAGAAGGATGGCTGCCAGGAGGTCAGGGAGGAGGCAATGGAGAGTTTAATGGGTACAGGGTTTTAGTTTGGGATGACAGAAAAGTTCTGCAGATGGATAGTGGTGATGGTTGCAGAACAATATGAATGTGCCTCAAGCCACTGAACTGCACACAAAAATAATTAAAATAGTAAATTTTATGTTATGCATATTTTTATCAGAATAAAAAAAACCCTCCTTTCCAAAAGAAGAACAAGAAAAAGCCCACACTTAATTGAGAGCTTGACGATCTAAATAGGCTTTCAGCTTCATTTCTTATGAGTTACATGATCTTGGGTAAGATACATAGTTTCTTCCCAGTTTTCATCCCTACCATATAATGATAATAGTACCTTCCTTATATGTTGTAGGGATTAAATATGAGAACATCCAATGAACTCCAAATTTTATAATATGTAAAATATTGTATTTCACCTCAACAGTTTGGGAAACGAACCATTTTAAAGGCATAGGAATCTGAGACTCAAAGAAGGCTGTTAGCAGCAGAGGCTGGACTAGAATCCAGGATCCCTCTGTTCATTCCAGCTCAGTCTGTCAAATGACTCTTTGTCTTATTACTCTGGGTTCGCAGGAAAACAAAACAAAGTGAACTCAGCCCCACTCAGCCTAAGGCTACCATCTGACTTATTGGTCCTGATACAAGTCCTCAGATTAGCAGTGCTGGGAATTTAATAATAGAAGAAGATTGAGAAGAAGAACAATCATTTCTTTTTGTGGGGGCACTTGGAAACAACGGTCTTCCTGTCTACCCGATCTTCTTTTATTCCATAAATGACATCTGTCATTCATCTCAGTTGACCTACCTCAGTTCACTTAATTTCTCATCCTTGAAGAATGTCTTGGTTTCCAAAGAGAAAAATGTTGGGAAAGGTGTTAAGCCTTCTCAGTGCTGAGGTTGGAGGAGGGCAGGGTTAAGTGTGACCTGTCGCCTTTCACTCTGGCCGGAAGAGTCCCCTGTCAGTCAGTCAATGGGCTGAGAGAGTGAGTACAGCTGCACACCTGCACTCATCTCCTTATCCCCAGGGCAGAATGAGTCATATCAGGTTTAGTGTTCCAGCCCTCAGGAGCAGCCTTCAATTTCTAAAGAGGTAGGGAAAAGGAGGCTGTCTGGCACAGATGAGAGAGACGGTGTACATGTGTGATGCCCTTCTACTCGTGAACAGTTTGTAGCCAGGAATGCTAAAAATATACAGAACAAGATCTGCTTTTCTAAAAAGTTTTGCAAACAGATCCTGAGTTTATTTTGTGGAATCTATGACTGAGCCCACACAAAGGATTTAAATCAATTTTCCCAGCAAAGTCTGCACGGGTGAGAACCCAAGCCAGGCTGCTTAGAGACCTTGGGGATTAAAGAGTCAGCCATGACAGCCAGCCAAGCCCTGCTGGAAGCTGGCCTTGCCACAGACAGAGCCAGATGTTGGATTACTCTTGCTAGAATTTTCACTTTCTGAAAGACTGGAATGCCATCAAAATAAGAAGTCCTGGAGAAGATAAGTCACCTCTGACTTATGTTACCACTAAATATTCATCATTTTCATCATTCTTGTGACAAAATTGCCATTGGACATATAAGAAGTAATGTACTAGACATGTAGAAGTCAACAAAAACCAACCAAACAACAACAAACAAAATAGAGTGCTTTTTAGTTGAAGTGCCAGCTGCCCTTGATATTTTTTGTTTTTGTGATCTGTGTATGTGGAGCTCACAAGTAAAAAAGTGGCATTTAGCTTTCATCTCAGCACTGTGCAGTATTAGGTGCAGTGGACAATGCAATTCTAGGACACGACCAGAGAGTTAAGGGATGCAGTTTATTCTCTTAGGATATCTGAGTCAGACTCCTTAGCTAAAAAAAATTTGAATGAATAATATTTCTTTGTTTTTTGTTTTTTTTTTTTAGTTGAAGTTTCACTCTGTCACCCAGGCTGGGGGGCAGTGGCACGCTCATGGCCACCCCAGTGTCTTCCTGCTGGGCTCAGGTGATCCTTCCGCCTCAGCCTTCCAAGGAGGTAGAACCACAGGTGTGTACTACCATGCCCGGCTAATTTTTTGATTTATTGTAGAGATGAGTTGCCTGGGCTGTTCTCGAACCCGTGGGCTCAGGCAATCCCCTCAACTCAGTCTCCTAAAGTGCTGGGATTACAGGCTTGAGTCACTGTTCCCTGCCTGAATAATATTTCAAAGGATTGTTTACCTGGTTCAGTAGCTAGTGTGTGTGATAAATTGAGTTTGGAAATTTATTGTATGCATTGTAGCCAACTAAGGTAACAACATCCTAAATCCTGCTATATACCACAAACAAGTAGGATTTATGTCAGGTATGCAAAACTGGTTCAATAATCTTTACATAGTACTGTTTCAACCTCCATTTCCTTCATCAAATCTGTAAATTCACTTTGAATCTGTTTTAATTTTTCTAATTAAAATTGAATTGGCAGCTTACATAGACCATACAACAATATAGACAGCATTCTGGGTCATAAAACACACCTAAACACATTAAAAAAAATAAAAATCATACAAAGTATATTCTTAGACCACAATGGAATTAAACCCCAAGTTGATAAAAGATAGTTAGAATATCTCAAAATATGTAGGCATTAATTAAACACATAAATAGACACTTCTAAACAACACATGGGTCAAAGAAAAAGTCTCAAGAGAATTTTTAAAATATCTTGTACTATATGAATATTAAAAATACAAACTATCAAAATTTGTATGATGCAGCAAACCAATAATTAGAGGAGAACCTATCTTATTGAATGCATATATTAGAAAAGAAGAAAGAGCTGAAATCAATAATATAAGCTTTCACTTAGATTACTTAGGAAACTAGAAAAAGAAGAGCAATTTAAGCCTAAAGTAGAAGAAAAGAAATTTAAAAAATTAAAGTGGGAATCAATGAAATTATAAACAAGATTTAATAGAGAAATCAATAAAACCAAAAGCTGGTTCTTTGAAAAGATTAATAAAACTGATAAACTTCTAGCCCATCTAACCAAGAAAAAAAGAGAAAAGATACAAATTACTAAAATCAGAAATAAAAGAGAGGTCACCACTACTGATCCCATGTACATTAAAATGATAATTAAGGAATATTATTAGTAATTTCACATCCACAAATTTGATAACTAAAATGAAATGGACTAACTGCTTGAAAGACCACAACTACTAAAACGTATATAGAGAGAAATAAAGAATTGGCTCACACAATTATGGAGGCTGGCAAGTCCAAAATCTAGAAGGGGCAACAGCAGGCAGGAGAACCAGGAGAGCTGATGCTACAGTTCTAGTCTAAAGAACATATGCTGTAGACCTAAAAAGATCTTATGTTGCATATGAAGTTCAAGGGCAATCTACCAGAGAAGACTCTCTTGCTTAGGGGAGGTCAGTCTATTCAGGACTTCAACAGATTGAATGAGGCCCACCCACAATATGAAAGACAGTCTACTTTTCTCAAAACTCACAGATTTAAATGTTAATCCTACCCAAAAGCATCCTCACAGAGACACCCAGAATAATGTTCAACCACACTTCTGGGCATCCCATGTCGCAGCCAAGTTGATCCATAAAACTAACCATCACAGCCCATATCTGCTAAAGAAATTGAATCAATAACTAATAACTTTGAAAAAAAAAAACATAGCCCCAGATAGTTTCACTATTAAATTTTACCATGTATTTAAGGAAGAAATAATGCCAATTCTCTACAGCTAAAATCCTGTTTACTGATGAGAAACGATGATTTCCTCCTAAGATAGAATCAAGACAAAGACATCACTTCTTCCATTCAACATCATACTGGAAGTCCTAGAAAGTACAATAAAACAAGAAAAGGAAATATAAGACATTCAGAGAAATAAAATTGTTTTGTTCAAACATGATTGTTTATGTAGAAAATCCCAAAGAATTGGCAACCAAAAAATTTCTGGAGCTAATAAACAATTATAGCAAATTTATAGGATATCATGTTATTATACAAAAGTCAACTGCTTTCCTTGATGCAGTAAAAGAATATTGGAATTTAAAATTTTAAATGTATGACCATTTACACTAGCAACAAAAAATGAAATATTAAGGTATACATGTATACTTGGATATAAATCTAACAGAATATGTATAGGATCTACATGAGGAAAACTACAAAACTCTCACAAAAGAAATGAAAAATCGAAATGTATGTAGAAATATTTTATGTTCATGAATAGGAAGACTCAATATTGTTAAGATGTCCTTCCAACTTAATTTATGGATTTAATGGAATCCCAATCAAAATGTCAGCAAACTAATTTGTGAGTATTGGCAACTTGATTCTAAAATTTATATGAAAAGGCAAAAGACCCAGAATAGCCAACACACTATTGAGGAAGAATAAAGTCAGAGAATGTACACTACCCAATTTTACTTACTATGAAACTACAGGAATCAAGGTAACATGATAAGGACAAAATAATGGACTCATCAATCCATTATTATGCATCAATCCATTATTAGACCAGAAATAGACCTATGCAAATATAGCCAACTGATTTTTGACAAAGAGTAAAGGCAATTCAATGAAGAATAGTCTTCTCCACAAATGGTGACAAAACAATGGGACATTTCTGTGAAAAAAATACCCTGGACACAGAACTTAAATCTTTCACAAAGATTAACTCAAAATGGATTATATACTGAAGTGTAAATCACAAAACTACAAAAGTTATAGAGGATAACAAAAAGAAAATCTAAGTGAACTTAAGTTTGAAAACAAATTTCTAAGATACAACATTAAACACACAATACATGAAAATAACTGACAAGTTGGACTTTATATTAAAGCTTAAAATTTCTTCTCTGTGAAGGATTTTGTTAAGAGAATAAAAAGACAAGCCACAGACTAGGAGAAAGTATTTGCAAAAGACGTATCTGATACAGGACTATTATCCAAAATACACAATGAAGTGTTAAAAGTTTAACAGTAAGAAACCAAATAACTTGATTTCTTTTTTTTTTTTTTGAGTTGGCGTCTCACTCCGTTGCCAGACTGGAGTGCAGTGGCCGCTCCCGGCCACCGCAGCCTCGACCTGCTGGGCTCCGGCGATCCTTCCGCCTCAGCCTTCCAAGTAGCTGGAACTACAGGCGCGCGCTGCCACGCCCGGCTTATTTTTTGATTTATTGTAGAGATGAGGTCTTGCTTGCCCAGGCGGGTCTCGAACCTGCGGGCTCAGGCAATCCACTCACCTCAGCCTCCCAAAGGCGCAGGATTACAGGCTGAGCCTACTGAGTACTTTTGAGTCAGTCCACATCTTCAAGAATATGAGATAACCTCAAATGCATGAAACCACAAGTCTCCTTTCATGGCAAAATATTTAAGATACCCCTTTCAACTTACCTTACATAATGATGAGCATTTAAGTCTCTTGTAAAGGATTAAACCATGAACTGATTATGACCCAGTGCATCAGGGTAAAAAATAGTATACCATAGTGTTTGAGAGTTCAGATCCTGAGAACAGCCTGTCTGGCATTAAATTCTGGCTCTGTCCCTTGTGACAGTTTTCTGACTTTCTAGAACTTGTTTTCCTCGATGGAAAATAAAGATGATATTAATAGTAATTTCACTACAGAGTGTATTTGGTTTTTTCTTTTTACTCAAAACACAAAGTAGAGACAATATACCAGGTTAGCATGCAACTTAAAAGAGAAAGTTCATGTACATATTAAACATAGCAATTTACTAGTAAAATATTTTCCCCCAACTACCTCAACATTATCCTTCCATTTCATAATCAACAAGGTCCTACTACTGATCACCTGGCCAACACCTTGCATTTCTGGTGCTTGATCTTTTAGACTTCACAGACCACAGGATTCCTGTCATAACTACTCAACTCTGCCATTGCAGTGTGAAATCCATTGTAGATAATATGTAAATGAAGGAGTGTGGCCATGTTCCAATACAACTTTATTCACAGACACTGAAACTTGAATTTTGTACAATTTTTTTTTTAATTTTAAAGATGTGGGGTATAGTTCAGGATTAGGTACATAAGTGGTCATCGTACAGGTAAAGTTTGGGCCTCTCTTTGGCCCCAACTGATTTGATTATTAATGAGATAATACATGCAAAACACTAGGTATGTATGGCTGACACATAAGGGCTGAGTGTTAGATACTGTTAGTAATTTATTCTAGGTCCTCCATGATTCTAGGCTCTCCTCCTCTATTTTTTTGTTTTAGTCAGAATCTTACTCTATCATCCAGGCTGGAGTGCAGTGACGTCCTCACAGCAACCACAGCCTCGACCTGCTGGTTTCAGGCGATCCTTCCAACTCAGCCTTCCATATAGCTGGAACCAGAGGCATGCGCCATCATGCCTGGCTAATTTTTTACCTATTGTAGAGATGAGGTTTCGCCATGTTGCTCAGGCTGGTCTCAGCCACCTGAGCTCAGGCAACCCTCTTGCCTCTGCTTCCCAAAGTACTGAGATTACAGAAGTGAGTCACAACACCCAGCTATGCTCTATTCTTATTTCCAAAGACAGCTCTTTGGAAAACAACATACAAAAATAATTTTACCCTAATATTGTGAAAAATGCATTTAAGGACTTGAGACTGACTAAACAAATTTTCTGTCTTGGGGAGGAACAGTAAAGAGGAAAAAAGTGTGTCATCTTATTTAATACACATTTATAAGAACACAAACTAATACACTCTTTTCTAAAGTTAAGAGTAGGGACATGTTACTCTGCAGAAGATTATAAATACTACTTATCAGAATAAAAAAATGCACGTATACGACTTCCAGAAAACTCAGAGCTGTATTAAATTTCCATTAGCAGCAAATGCCGGATTTGTAATGTCAAGTGCCAATTATGCATTTTCTTCTTTTAATAGATTGTGGCTTTTTAAAAATTGTGTCCTGAATTCCAAATAAATAGGATAGATATAGACAGATGAGAGAGAGAGAGACAGAGAGAGAGGGAGGGAGAATGTCCATGTGTGTGTGAGAAAGATGAGGATAGATATATGAGGAGGAATAATTCCCCCTTCAAAAAAACCAGAATTATTTTTTCGGAGGACAGGCCACTTGTAGTACACTCAGAATTTGTTTCTCCAAATCAAATGATCCACCAAAGTGTTTATCTGGAAGTTTTGAGATGGTTATATCACAATGTGCAGAAGAAACATCCTGAGTTGTGGTGAACAAGTGATTGGTTCTTCTACTGTGACAATGCTCCTTCCCAGACTGTGCTGAGTGTTCAGCAGTTTTTAACTAAAAACAGCATGACCCTCATGCGCCACCCTCCCTATTCACCCAGTATCTCCCTGAGCAACTTTTTTTTTTGTTTCCCCAAATGAAAAAAGTCCTCCAAGGAAAACGTTTTGCCGATGTGGAAGAAGTGAAACAAAAAATGGCAGAAACGCTAAAGGGCATCAAAATTGACAAGTTCAAAAACTGTTTTGAGCAATGGAAAAAGCATCTCAATAGGTGTATTGCATCAAATGGAGAGAACTTTTAAGGTGACTGAAGCTTAAGCATGTAAGAATACATTATTATTATTATTATTATTTTGAGTTGGAGTCTCACTCAGTCACCCAGACTGGAGTGCAGTGGCCGCTCCTGGCCACCGCAGCCTAGACCTGCTGGGCTCTGGCGATCCTTCCACCTCAGCCTTCCGAGTAGCCGGAACTACAGGCACGCGCTACCACGCCTGGCTAATTTTTTTGATTTATTGTAGAGATGAGATCTCGCCAAGTTGCCCAGGCAGATCTTGAACCCGCAGGCTCAGGCAATTCACTCACCTCAGCCTCCCAAAGCATGGGATTACAGGCTGAGCCACCGAGCCCGGCCTTATTATTATTATTATTATTATTACTATTATTATTATTATTATTATTATTATTATTTGAGTCAGAGTCTCACTACAGCCCAAGCTGGAGTGCAGTGGCATGCTCACAGACACCACAGTGTCTACTGCTGGGCTCAGGTGATCCTTCCCCCCAGTCTTCCACGTAGCTGGAACCACAGGCATGCACCACCATACCCGGCTAATTTTTTTATTTATTGTAGAAATGAGAGCTCACCATGTTACCCAGGCTGATCTCAAACCCCTGAGCTCAGGCAATCCTCTTGCTTATGCCTCCCAAATTGCTGGGATTACAGGCATGAGCCACTGCCCCCAGCAACAATTTTTTATAAATAAATTCTGAAGTTGTGAGTTTGAATGCCACTGAAAAAAAATAAAATAAAATTCTGAGGTCTTTTTTTTTGGCACCTCCCTTTATGAAACAATAAGTACCAAGACACAGTCTGAGCCTATGTCAAAAACTATCAGTAGGTTTTCTGCTAGTTTAGATTATAGAACACCAGTGCAGATGGAAAAGCAAATTATGATGCAATTGAGGCCTAAGGCAAATTTTAAAAATT